>JAATLQ010016010.1:0-69139 GCA_013421005.1 Heliconius erato x Heliconius himera | reverse complement strand
TATATATATATATATATATATATATATATATATATATATATATATATATATATATATATATATATATATATATATATATATATATATATAACGCCAATGATTAAAATGTTTTGACATTAGCGCGTCATCTAAACACAATATAAAGTTTTATAAACTATGAACTGACAATCAGAATTTACTTTCCAAATACAGATACAGTAATACCTCGGACTTACGCGGTAGGTGGGATCGAGCGATTGCCGTGTCGAATTCGCGTAAGTCGGTGTTCAGCTATGCATATAAAGTTTCTTTAATGAGGACCAGAGTTTAAAAAAAACATAATTTAGAAGAAAAATGTTTAATAAAGTGTAGGATAATAAAAAAAAATACATTGTTATGAATAAAGTAACCTAAACCGGAATTATTTTGAGATGGAAGGCTTCATATATTCTAACAATGTTGTTGCCTGCCGAGTTAAATTTTTCTTCTTTTCCAATTCACAAATTTTCATTTTTACTTCAAAGTCTTTAATTATATTTAGTTTTCACTCCAAACACAGTGTTTTCTTTTCTTGTTATGCTCGAATGACTCATTTTTCGGTCTTTTAGACGTTATAATTAGAGATTATAAGTAAAACGCACTGCGCACGTAAAACAATTTCACGCGGAACATGTTTAAACCTGTCGCAAACTGAAAACTGAGTGTGCAGAGGAAGAGAACCGATGCGCGGCAATCAAAATGAAAAACCGTATATCTCCGAATTCGCGTAAAACGGGGTAGCGTAAGTCGGGGTATTACTGTACTTTTTATTGCAGATATCGCCATTTGAGCTATTCCCGAAAAATATACCTACTTTATTATTTTTGTTAATGTCACCAACGTTGACGTTTAAAATAATAATTATGGTAGACTACAGGTACAGCTTCACGCTGTATCCCGCACGCAGCAGGGTAGGCAGAGGGAACCTAGTGTTAAGACACTACTTCCTGTTTCCTACTTTCCGCGGAATTCTGTAGGTATTGCGTGCCGAGTAGTGAAACTCAACGCCGCACTTTGCCTCGACACCAGAGCGATGAAATGGAAATATAAATTTAAATAAATATTTAATTTCCTCAAATGGGAATAGAACCAACAACCAATTTATGCTTTGTGCCCCTGTGCCACGAGCGGCCTCAATTTACTTTCTTCTTTTAAATTGTGGTTAAATACAATAATCGTAATTTAATTATGTCAAATTTCTATTAACCGACTTCTTAAAAGAGGAGGTCATCAATTCGACTGTATTTTTTATCCTTGTTACCTAAGAACTTTTGACTGTGTGAACCGATTTTGATGATTCTTTTTTTATTTGGAAGCTAGTGCGTCCCGTGTAGTCCTATTTTAATTTAGTTCATTTCCAACAATGGTATCTATGAAAAAATCATATAAATCTCAAATTTACATTATGTATGTGCGCGACAAATGGACTAATATCTCAATATCAACTCAACCGATTTTAATGATTCTTTTTTTATTAGAAAGGGTACACATAAAGGGTAGTTTGGTGAAAGTTTGGTTAAGTTCAGAGAATGAAATCCGATTGAAATTGAAGAAGTTGATTTTTTTTATAAAAAAATATAATTATGTTATTTTTTCTGGTAAAATTTCTTTGTACTCTATTATCAAAACTATTCTATAAGTTGCATTAGGTTTTGAACTATTACCATGCTAAAAATAAATTAATTTCATACAGTAGTTATCGGTATTTTAAGTAATTTACATTTTTCAGTTTTTATTTTTTTTAAATAAAACTATAATCAAATTCGGAATGAAACCCAAAAAAAATGTACCTTGAGACCTTAGGCTAATACCATGCAAAAATTCATCAATTTCTGTCCAGTAGTTTTTGCGTGATTGACGAACAAACAAACAGACAGACAGACAGACAGACAAGAATTCTGTTGAGTGGTTTTTTAGGTTCTATAATCGACATATAAACCGACCTAATTTTTATTTTTTTTATATCTTTCATGTACAGAATTGACTTTTCTATCCTTTTATTATATATAGAGATTAGCTCAGTTCTGTGATTATTTATGAATTGTATAATATATTGAAATATGTTTTATTTTTGGATGATTTTTACCCGACTGCGTCAGGAGAGTAATGTTATGCGAGTGTACTAACTTATCCTATACATTAAGTTAGCTTCAAATCTACTATTCCTTTTAATAATGGTACAAATTATTTGTTCAATATAGAGAATTGAGTGACCAGTCGCTAAAGTAAAAGATGAAAAATTTATTAGAGTTTAAGAAAAAAATGTCTTTTTAACTTAGAAAGAAAAAATGCCTTTTTTGGAACAATAAAATATGTAATTTCACCGTAACCCTACATAGCAAAACAGTTGGACGTTTTGGCTATATAAATGAAAAAAAAAATATTAAAATGGTGCTAAAGAAAATTAATTAATCAGGTTTTTGCACGTAATATCTCAAACGAAAAATGATTGAATTAATTTTATATTACACTTATATGTATATTAATACTACAATAGTAGTATTAGAGACGAAAAGCACTGTATTAATGCTTTTACATGTAAGTAATAGACAAGTATATACAATACTTTTTATATTATAATTAATATTTTGTTATTATTTATTTCACCACATTCTTTATAAATTGAAATCCTTTTCTCATTTCAGAATAAATAAAAAGTGAGAAATTTTCTAATAATCAATTATTTTTTAATATTTTGTCTGTACACATAAATATATTTACTGAAACATCATTCTATATTTTTAGATTTCATTTAACAATTTTCATTTTTAAAAGTCACGAAATTCAGTCACTATTCGGCTAACTTTTGAAATATACTTATATAATATGGAGAATAGATGAGATTTTTGAGCCCATAGCCATAATGTGCCTTACCAACTATGCCATAGAAACTTCTGTAGTACTTTCTAAGCATCGCTTAGTACAAAAGATAACATAACATATATTTATTTTTATTAATGCATAGAAATGTGATACGATTAGACTTCATCACTATATACAGAACACACGGTGCATACATCAACTCTCTGCACGGGAATCTCTCTAATTGAAAAATTTATTGTAACACGATTATTAGTCGGAGGCCAGTCGTGGCGCAGCGGCACGAGGTGTGACTGTAAAACCGACTGGTTGTGGGTGCGATCCCCACTCGAGGAGATGAAATATTTACTTAAATTTATATTTCCATTTCTTCGCTCTGGTGTCGAAGTTAAGCGCGGCGTTGAGTTCTGCCACTCAACACGCAATGCCTCCAGAATTCGGCCAGAAAGTGGGGAACGGAGTGTTTTAACATTAGATTCTTTCTGCCTACTCTGCTGTGTCCGGGATACGGCGTGAAGCTGATTTTAACACCATTATTAGTGTCGCATCCATTCAAGTGTACAAGTATCTAGTGAAATTGAAAAATTTTCGATCAATACAGTTTTTTTCAATAACCACACCACATAAGAATGCACAAAAAAAGTCTTACGTTTCCGTGTGAACAGTTCGGACCCAATTTCCGTACACTTTCAATAGACACTATGGCAACACAAAAAAGACATTAATGTCTGACATTTGTGTCATATTTTCTGTCGTAGTCTAATCGTACCATTAGTTTAATATAGATAATTGAAAATATTGTTTATTTAGAAAAGGGCTCCAGAAAAAAACCCCTAAACATATTATATACTAACCATATAATAAACCCCAAAAATAATAATTCACTTATTACAATTATTTTTCATTTGCAACGCCAAGTAACGTAATTTCATCATAACATTATCAGACAGATATATATGGGTGTTCCGTTTTGTATCACTAAAGTCGTAGATGCACTGTTTTTTTATATCACATTTTTTTATTTCTTGATCGTGTCACTTGTCCGAGTCGACATCTTTAGATTTTTTCTTGTTTGATTTAATTTTTGGCTCTTTGACTTCTTCGAGTTCTACAATTTTTGCTTTTTCGGTGTTTTCCTGTGGTGCGTCCAAAGGTGGAAGATCTAACAAGTATGGCATCATGCTTCTGGATTTCTCTTCGGCGGACAACCATTCCATCTGTAAAATTTATGTTTTTTGTTATATATTTATTTGTCTCATATATAAAAAAAAATATCACACAAACACACAAACCTTCTGTCTGTGATCCATAACAGCATCATCGCATATCTCAATGCACATCTTCTCGGTGAGTGTACCGTCGGCGGAGGCGTACGCCGCCGCCTGCCAGGCCACGCCCAGCTTGGACAGGGCACGCCCGGACATGCCCGACGTGCGCTCCGCTAGTAGGGTGCACAGAGCACCGTAGTCGAATTGATCGACGTTGAGACGCCTGGATTGACAACAAAATGTCTTTTATGTCTGACATAAGTCGAAAACGCATAATATATCGATACTTAGTCATTTATATATAGTTTATATTGCAGATAGTTTACTCTAATGTATGCAACTATAGGAGCGTCAAGTATATCACAATCTTAATTTGAATTAGATGGACAAAAACAATTAGCTGAAGTGGTGAAAAGATTGAACTTAAATTATAAATTTTGATCTAAAAGTTGGCATTTCTTTAAATATTGAATGTATCACATTTTACATAAATCCATATAATGACTTACCGTTTTCCCTCCGAAGCTGGCTGCAGCACGAATTTATCAAAATACAATCTAATAAGACGTTCCCTCTCCTCAAATCCTGGTAGACCGAACTCGATCATCTTGTCCAACCGATCGTTTATGGCAGAGTCGAACTGTTGCGGCGTATTTGAAGCTAATACCAGCATGATACGACTACTTTGGTCTGAGGTGCGGTAGAGGAAAGCGTTGAGGGCCGCCCGGAGGTCCTCGCTCAGCTGTGTCGATGAACGCTTGTGGAGGAACGCGTCGGCCTCGTCGATGAATAATAGAACTCCTGAATGCAAAAATTTTACATTAATAAATATATTCTTATTATTTCTTCTTTGTTACTGTTGTTGTTTTCAATATTTATTTATTTAAATCTGCTATAATATATTGTATTTAATAAATAAGATAAAGCTTGTATTTAATAATACAAATATTTAAAAATTTGAATATTCTCAAGTTTTAAGTTTAAACATTTTCAAATTTACTGCTTCACAAAAATAAATAACCTATATATAACATTTACTATGGTGTCCTACCTTTTCTGCTAGTATTGGCCCAATCGAACATTTTGTGTATGGCCGCCACCGCATGCTTGCCCATGGGGGCTACATCGCCACCCGTCATTATGGCGTAATCCATGCCCGAGTGCTTTGCTAGTTTCTGATAGAAAACAAAACTATTATAAGCCAAATACTTTTACTTAATGAGGTACTTAATAACTCATAAGCTTATTGTAACATTTTTATTTTTTTAAGCTTCACGTTGTATCCCGCAAATAACAGAGAGAATCTAGTGTTAAGATCTCGTTCCCCACTTTCTGCCTAATTTTCGGGGCATTGCATGTTAAGTAGCGGAACTCGACACGCGCGCGTTTTTGCCTTGGTATGCGAAATGAGAATAATAAATATCTAATAATTCATTCCCCTGAATGGGAAACAAACCTACAATTGTCGTGATACAGCCACACACTTGTGTCCCTGCACCGAGACGGCCTCAAATCATTTTTTTAATTAGATTTAATAAATAATTTATTTAATAGTTCAGTCAAGAAATTTTCATGAGTATAATCAGAATTATTTAACTATTATAAAAAAAAATTAAATTAGCTTCACGCTGTATCCCGCACACAGCAGGGTAGGCAGAGGGAACCTAGTGTTAAGACACTCCGTTCCCCACTTTCTGCCGAATTCTGGAGGCATTGCGTGTTGAGGGGCAGAACTCAACGCCGCGCTTAACCTCGACACCAGAGCGAAGAAATGGAAATATAAATTTAAGTAAATATTTCATCTCCTCGAGTGGGAATCGAACCCAGAACCAGTCGGTTTTGCAGTCACACCTCGTGCCGCTGCGCCACGACCGGCCTCACTTTAACTATTATCTTACTTTAATAAGTATAAGGTTAGGTAAGTTCTGAGTTTTTCCAAAATAACATAATGAATTTAATTAAACAAACAAAAATTTTGGTTGTCGCGTAGTTGTCGAACGAATGAGTAATGATAGAATGACAAAAAAGATTTATGATGAAAAAGTGAGCTGTAAGATAGGTAAGAGGTGACCTCGGTTGACCTTCGAAAACACAATATCAAAGATACAAAGGAACGTCACGTAAAAAGCATGAGGACCTCCCAAACATGTATGAAGAGGTTGATGACAGTGGACGAGGTGATAGAGGTATGCGCATTTGGCGGTCCTTCCTCTATGACTACAGCGCTAGGGATACAGCGTGAAGTTAACTTTAGTTTAGTTTTTTTTTCGTTTAAAAATATTTTTTGAGGCCAGTTGTGGCGCAGGGGCACAAAGTGTGACTGTAAAACCGACTGGGTGTGGGCCCATTCGAGGAGGTGAAATATTTGTTTAAATTTTATTTCCATTTCTTCACTCTGGTATCGAGACAATGCGCCGCGTTGAGTTCTGACACTCAACACGCAATGCCTCTAGAATTGAGGAACGGAGTGTCTTAAAACTAGGTTCCCTCTGCCTACTCTGGTAATTGCGGGAAACAGCGTGACGCTGATTTATTTATTTAAAAGAATAGAAGTTCACCAAACGTACCTTAGAAAACAACGTTTTACCCGTACCAGGTGGGCCGTACATTAGTAAATTTCTATAGAAACCCTTATTCATTTTAGTATTTTTGGTCGCAATTGCGATGTCTCTGAGACGGTTCTCCAAAGTAGGCGATAGTACGACACCGGCTAGTGCGTCAGAAGGCTTTTTAAAACTAGCCACTGCCCTTTGAATTGTTAATATCGGATGTTTTACGGCCTCCAGCAGTGAAAATCTTGATGTTTCGTTTACTAGTGTTGGTTTACCTAAAATTATGAGAAATAAGTATTATAATTCTTGGTCTTGAAGAATAAAACTGAAAAAGATGGTTGTAAAATAAACTATACAACTTTTATATCGTTAATTGTAGAACCATTTTATTCATATGTTTCTCATAGTTCATGTGTTTATAAATATTAAAATTAAGTTTTGAACTTAAAATAAAATTAAAAAAAAAGAATACAGTAATACGAGTAATCAGGTACACTGACGCTTTTATAGGAAAAATAACTTTTTTAAATATGATAACTTTTATTGCCACCTAATATACCAATATATCTGCCTAACCTGCTAGAAAAATTAAAAGAATCATTCAACACTCAACATACACACTAATGTCATAGTTTCTTTACATCAGATTACTAACGTATTGAACCTCGTCCTTATTATATAGGCTGTAAACATTACATCTTTGCCAACATATTAAAAAAAAAAGGATTTACCATACATACTACCCAATCCTAACTTCAATGTATCTGGTCTGTAGCACATTAAGTACCTTAGCCCTTCTTTTAAGCCCCTACTATATGGAAAAAAAACATATTGATAGGTATGTACCAGTCTGTTACTAGTGCTTTTAGTGCCTACCCTGCTATTTCAAAAAAAGAAATAAACATCATTCATCATAGCTCCCGCTACTCTGCAATATTAAAAAAAGAAACAGGAAAATAGCCCGTACTTACCAATCCTGGCTTCAATGAATCTAGCGGTGACAGACGTGGCACCCCTGGCGGTGTACACGCCGAGGGCCAAGAGGGACAGCCCACCGGCCGCCGCCAGGGTCTTGTCCCAGTCTGTCACTAGCGCGTTTAGGCCTGTCCCTATCACGCTGCCCGCCGTCCTGTTCGGAGGAAAAGATGGGATGGTTAAGTGTTATATACATAATATCCATATATTATGTAACACATTTTATAAATATATAAAAACATATCTCAAATAATATACTTAATATGTAATGCCTTACAAATTGCAAAAATGTTTATAATGTACATTAAAATAACTTGCAATTATATACTAAAGCCAAACTGATATGTCACATTTATACATAAGTATATCAGACATGGTTTTGGAAAATGTATAAAAATTTAAGGTAAAGCGGGATTTAAACCTGCACCTCTTGGAAACCGTCCTCCCATTGTGACCACTACGTCATACTCATCAAGCTACGTACGTATGTTGTTAGCCACTATCAATAACATTTTAGAAATATTGAATATACAACAGTTCACTTGACCTCACAAAATTAAACAATACATGTTACTCACTGTATACTTTCCAATATGGTGGTTCTGTTCTCCGCCGCCTTCAACCTAATCTGCTCTAGTGTTATATCTCTATTCTCTCTGTCGGCTTTGGCCCGAGCTCTGGCCTCAGCCTCGATTGCCTTCAATTTGTTCTTCTCGCGCAACTCCATTTCGTGTTCAACTGTCGCGCGACGCATCGCTTCTTGTTTTGCTACGCTTTCTTCTTGTCTGTACAAAATAATAATTATATATAATATTTTAAAAAAATACTATTATTTTACATATTACATAGCCATACATAAGTCAAAGTCATTTAAAATGTATTTATCTTCTAGTTTCTAGTATTTCTAAGACTCACTTTCTCAACACTTCCTCCTGGTTCTTCTGATGTTGGAGCAATTGTTCTTCATAGCGAGTCTTCGCCAGTTGGTCTTGATACTGCGCCCTTATTTGATGTTGTTTAGTTTCCTCCTGTATAATAAAATAATATATAATTTAAATTACATGTAGTTAAAAAATATTAAATAATATTAATGTATGGTCAAACTTAACCTCCAATGGGCTGACTTAGTTATTTATTGAAAAATTTACATATAATATACATATTTTTTTATATTTGTGGGTTCTCTTAAACAAAAGATGTTAAAACATTAGTGATATTTTCTCAATCACATATTTAAAAAAAAAAAAAGGAATTAATAATACTTTGGTACTTAAATCAAGCCTATCTTACATTACCTGTAAAGTTTTACGCCTCTCTTCATAATCAACACGCTTCTGATCAACTTTGGACTGTTCAATCGCTGCCTCGTACTCCTTGATTTTTGCCATCTGCTCCTGCTGCCGAGTGCTTTCTTGTAATTTGCTGAGATCCAGAGCATCTTTTGCATGTCCTTAACAAACACAGAAAAAAAAATCTATTAGTATATTTCTATACATGTTAATTTAGTTTTCCATTAAATATATAAAGATTATGTTGCATGAAATTGTTTAAAGTTGCCAAAACCAATCGCTTAATCAAAATAATTAACAAAACCAATATATTTAACAGTATGCACTTTATAGTTGTAAAATTAATATACATTCCAGAGAAAAAAATATGTGATAAGGTAAAATAAATGCATTATTTTAAACATGCATATTTTATTCCAAGCAATGTGGTATGATCACATAACCTATGTTACCATGTTTTAGTAGCTAAAACTCCAATATTTTTAAATTAAATAATAAGTATCATTACTTTATTACAAAATATTATATATTCTATTTATGAAGCGGTTATATTTTCTAACATATTATTAGTATTGGCTTAATAAATAATAATAAATATACTTTATTGCACTTTAAAAAAAAACAAAACAATATACAAACCTAAAAAAAAAATAAAAAAGTACAACAAGGCTTAGTTACTGATAAGTGTATTACTTATATATATATAGTAAAATTATAGCCAACCACTGTCTGCACATATATCTCTTATATATGAGAAAACCTATTATTGGGGGCATTTCAACATTTTTCTGTTTCAATATATTAGTCATATAATATCCACGGATAAATAAATTAGGTCCAAATTAAAAAATATTTATATCTTAACTACACTATAAAATGTATGCAATATTATATTGTTAGTGAACTTGTGTAAAAGAGGGTTAGTGAAAAAGATTATAAAAGCAGCGGAATTGTGTCATTCGAGGGCTGTTGCTTGTAGGCAACGGCCCTTATTTGAAGCAAACTCGTGTGAAGTATTGTTATTTGGTGATACATATCACTTATTGCAATTAGATAGTATCTCTTTCCAAATAGTTTATAATCATATAGACGATATGTATTTTTATCATGTTTTTTTTAAAACAATAACTGCTTTTGACTTCTAACAATATAATATGAAAAATAGATTTTGCCTCAAATTTTCCCAGCATGGTCAAATGAAAACAACTAAAAGTTATGAGACACATAACTTTTAGTTGTTTTCATGTGACCATGCTGGGAAAATTTGAGGCAAAATCTATTTTTCATATTATATTGTTAGAAGTCAGAAGCAGTTATTATGATATTATAATTTTTAAAAACTGTTTCATTATGACTCATACAGCAGTATGATTACCATCATGCAATATAGCCATATAGCCTTCCTTCATCAATTGATTTAAACAATAAGGCCTGTATTTATAAATCACTCCCAAGTCTGTGATTGATGTTGAGGTGCCATTTTCAATCATAGATTTAATTTACGAACAAAAATAGCATCTCAAGATCAATCTTGTTCTCTTGTCTCTTCTGTTTAATTCAATAATATCACTGTTTAATTCAATAATTAAACAGTTTTTAAAAATTATAATATCATTATTGTAAACTTTAATATTTTTTTGTAAAATTGTGTGTATGTCACTACAATATGCTTTTGTCCAAATTGGAAGGTTTTTAAAAAATCTGAGCAACATTAATTCAAGAAACCCTTGCAATAGTAATTATATAGAATTAATATTAATTTATCACAGCACAAACCTTAGATATTTATTTGATATAAGTAATATTTCATCTAATAATATATTAATTATATTTATATTATAGTAGACTTGCAAAACATTTTTAGGTTATATAATAGAGTAAACAAGTAGTTACAATTTTCAAAAATTCAGGCAAAAATGTTTAACCTTTACAAATAAATTGGCAAATATCCATTTAAGTTTTAATTTTTTTTAAGGTTATCTTTTACATTATGAGGGATGAGCAAAGGCATTATGTAAATATAATTTAATTCTTCATATTTTTCTCACAGGTTTTTTTTTATATTGTATATTCAACATTATTAATTTGTGATGCAGGGTCACAAAGTGTGACAGTAAAATCAACTGTTTGTGGTTTCGATCACCACTTGAGGAACTGTAATATTTATTTACATTTATATTTTCATTTCTTTGCTCTGGTGTTGAGGCAAAGCACAGTGTTGAGTTGCGCTACTCAACACGCAATGCCTCCATAACTCGGCGGAAAGTAGGGAACGGAGTGTCTTAACACTAGGTTCCCGCCTAACCTGTAGTGTGTGAAGTTTAAAAAATAATTATTATACTTATGCATATATTGGTACTTTAGCAATAGCTTTTCAATTGTCAAGTGAACTACTAACTCAGATCGCAATTGTGGTGAGAAGAGAACAGTTACCTCAACGCAACCCTCTTTTCAAATATATAAAAGTAAAATTTTTAATCAAAATTAATATTGTAAAACTGAATACTTTGTTTGTTTAACGGACTTATGTCTGGAAGTAAATAAAGGTTTGAATAGAAACATATTTTTAGTATTGAATAGTTGAAAAAATACTTAATATTTTTTCAAAGAACAAAAATGATATATTTTTGGTTAAAACCAGTATAACCTGGTGGAAAGAAGGCAATATTCTAAAAAATATTTAAAAAAATGATAAATAAAAAGTGCATGCATAACATGACAAGACATTCCATCTTTCACATGAAAGACGGAATGTCTTGTCTTGTTCTCTATCAAGAAAATTCTCTATAAAGAAACAAGCCACCAGTGTTTTGTCAGAATGGCATGAAAATTTGGTTGGTTGAATATTGCTACTACAAAATAAACAAATTTTGAGCTAAACAAAGAATGGTCAAATTATGCATGCATAGTCTTAGGACTAACCTAAAGTTATTTTGATTGTATGGATGTGGATCAAATTAATGAATACTTATTAAAATCAAAAATAAATAAATCAGCTTCACGCTGTATCCTGCACACAGCAGGGTAGGCTGAGGGAACCTAGTGTAAGACATTCTGTTCCCCACTTTCTGCCGAATTCTGGAGGCATTGCATGTTAAGTGGCAAAACTCAACGCTGCGTTTTGCCTCGACACCAGAGCGAAGAAATGGAAATGTAAATTTAAGTAAATATTTCATCTCCTCAAGTGAGGATGGATCCTGGGTTGGAACTCACAACCAGTCGGTTTTACAGTCACACTTTGTGCCGCTGCACCTCGGCTGGCCTTTAATACTTATTAACAAAATGTATAAAAAATTTAATAAAGTGGAATTAAACCCGCACCTCCTTGAAAATGGCTGGATTGCAAAGATTCAAAGAAAGGAAAGGGTTCAAATCCCACAATGTTCAAATCTTAATATGTTTTCTTAATAAGTATTTTTCTTTCCTAAGTGTGGAAATGTATAAAAATATTCAAATAAATGAAATTGTGGTGCAGAGGGAAAGCATCTTACTATGATAATAATAGTTGTGTGTTCAATCCCCAATGGAAAGTATGAATTATTTTTATTAACTTGCTCTGTTAAGAACATAGAGTGTGGCCTTTCTATTTGATAATTATAAGGTATTGTAAATATTTGCATCATCTCATATTATATAACTTGGAATTTTTTTACCTTACTTTTTATAATAATACCTACATTTAGATACATTTTATATGTTCAAATCGAACTCTTTATATCATTGAAGTTATCGGTAAATATAAGCATATTAATAATGTAACTTTGGGTGTAACCAATACGATATTTTATTTTTTATATACTTCTATCCAAACGATAGTATCGTCTAGTATATTCACATTGTGAAATCTTTACGTCTACAATATATATAATAATATATTAAATTGATTCATTTCATGAAAAATTATCGTAAAACAAATTAAAACAATTTGATAAGACTACTTTACTTAATATTTTTAATACATAATGAACATTCATCCAATAAGATTTTAGGTTAGGTTCAACCGCATTATGCAATACCCTAAAATGTGACTGATAAGGTTAAATACATACTTGATCTTTCCAGCTCTCGGGCAGCTTGAGCAGCTCTTTCTAGAGCGCTGGAATCAAATCGATAAGCCTCCATTGCCTTTTTCTCGGCTTTAGTTAAGGCAACAGGAGGAGCAGCGGATTCACCGCCGTTTGCCGGAGGCTCATCTGGAGGCGGCTGTTGAGGCCTACTGTATCCGAATATCCAAGACATGTTTTAAAAATGAGTAGCTTTATTCATTAATTAAGTGCTACTTCAAAGAAATCACAATATTTCCTATTTAATTAAACACACTGCACAACGAGAAATCTTTGATCGATCACCAAAAGACACAGACCACAGAGTATAGGTATATCAGTACATTCAATTTAAAAGATGTCAAAGTCCATAGAGTATATAAATATATGTAATAAAAAAATAGATACGTAAAAATAATGGTTTATACCGTATGTTTGAATAATGTGTAATGTGAGTCTTGTGTTATACTAATTATATTTACTATGAAATTGTTTACCAGGCTCGTTTCATCTCGTATTATATAAATACTTTTACATATTTTAAATTATATATTCAAATAATAAATATATATATATATATATATTATAAATCTTAAGATGTATATTAAACAAATTGTCTTATTTACAATGCATTTTATTTTTAATTCTAATAAACTGCACTCCACTTTTAAGAATTCTGTCCCGTAATATAAATTTAATAAATTTTTATAAGTAGTATTTCTATAATTTTCACCAATTATTATATTTTAACTTAACTTAGCTTCACGCTGTATCCCTAGCGGGGTAGTCAGTGAGGACGGAGCGCCAAACGCTACGGTCTCTACAAACCTCTTTCGCCTCGTCTACTGTCATCAAAGGCTGACAACGCACCTGTAGCTCCTGTGGTGTTGTATGGGGTCTACCTCTTCATACATACTCCGGGGGGTCCTAATGCTTTTTACCGTGACTCTTGACCTTACTCTAGTATCTTTGATACTGTGTTTTCGAAGGTTAACCGAGATCTCCCCTATCTCTCTTACCGCTCAATTTTCCAGCATAAATCTTTTTTGTCATTCTTTCAACACTATTCGTTCGACGTGCCCAAACCAGCTGAGCACGTTCTTTTTCATTCTGACCGTGACATCCTCGCTTGTACCCACCCATTCTATGTATCTCTTCATTGCGATCACCTAATCTGACTCCGCATATCCTACGAAGAGAACGCATCTCCACTGCATTCATCTCTCTTCTTCTTATGTAATACCCATGTTGCGCTATCGTATAACCGCGTCGGTACCAACACTGAATTGTATACGGCCAAACGCGCAGCTGTGCTGACGTTTCGCCGTCTCATCAATGCAGCTAAGGCACCATTAACCCTGTTACCGGCAGCAATACGCCTTTCCACATCCAACTCTCCTGAGCATACTTTCCAAATATACCACTTCAATCATTTGTTCTAATATCTTACTATTTACACTGATCTTGCTTTCCATTCTTTCTTTCAAATACTAGAACTTTTGTCTTATTCGTATTCCAATTCAGGCTTAAAATCATTATTTTCACACCCTTTTTCCAGGGTGGTGACTAATGCCTGCAACTTGCATTCTGATGATACAATGAGTACTGCATCATCTGCGTTACAGCAGGTAATCTACACTCAAGTCACCTACTTTCACTAACATGCCAGTTTGTTAAACTCCTTGGAGACAGAGAGATTTAGTCATACAAATAAGTATTGTACCAGTCATGAGAAGAGATTTTTATTTTTTATATTGTTACAATACTATAGGTAATAAAGTTTCAAGGGTAACATACAGAATAAAATACATTTATACACTTTAATAGAATATATTTTAGGATTTTGTTATTAAAAAAATCTTTTACAATAGCTCAAAAAGTCAAATATATTTTTTTTCCTCAAAAAATTATCAGTTGATAATTGTTTATTATATTACTGTATAATTATAATAAGTAATAACTTAGTCGTTAAATAAATATAATGAAAGCTGTTTATCAGGTTTAAATATTAAAAAATAGGTCATCTCACAAAAATATATGTATAAAATTAATTTTAACTTAAGACTAAAAACTTCTTAAGAAACTTCAGATTCTTATTATTAATTAATTAAATAGACAACCTAAAGAGATAAAATTTGTAAACTGGACAGTGCATGTAATATACATAAAAAATACACAAAATGCGGACATGTTAGTAATATTAACGCTTAATTCTATACAAGATTCATAAAAGACACCAAATATTGACATTAGAAAAGTAATTTCTTAATATTGAACATTAAAAGAATATGTTGCAACTTGAATATAATTTTCACAATATATTATATTATTTAATGTTAACTATTAAGATCTATATATTATTATCTAAAAGACATATATTTATATCAGGGATGTTACGGAGCTCTGTAAACATAACCGAAACTATTCTGTATCCAAAAATAAAATAATATCCATAACCAAATCTGATCAGAAGTTACAGATAATTTCCCAACACGCTAGCGGTTGGTTTGTATGGAGTAGGGATCAATATTAACAATTTTTGTTATCAGAAAAAATAAAGAACAAATTTTGTAAAATGTCAATTGCATATTCTTTAAATTTTTAAATCCTCTACAATTATCTAGTAACTAATAGTCTGAAATATAATATCGTCAATGGAAACCGATATAGTATTTTTTTTAATATCCATATCCATATTTTCCATCCATAACATCCCTGTTTTACACAATTATATAATCATTATACGATAAATCGTTATGTCTCTAAATGTGATGGATGAAGGAAGATCACTGGTTACATTCAGTCTAAGAGGCAGTATGGCATGTGATAGAATGTAAAATGCATGTAAACATGTATCTGTTCACATTCCAATATATTATAACCGTAGAACGTTTAAACATTTATTTTAAACATATCGAAAACATTTTCAATATTTTAAGCACTCGAAACAAAAGGTTTAATATTTATTATATTTATTTTTGTATTGCAAGTGAAACTGGTTCTACCAAGTCGAATAACTTTACATCTTGTGAGTGTACATACATAGATACAATACATATGACTATGCATTTTGTCTTGTATTTTAGATTAGAAGAATATTTCGAGCCGTGTCTGAGATTCGTACATTCTAATCTATCGAGTTATCAGTTAACAACTGTTTGATAAAAGATTCATTAAGTGATTGTGGAACATCTTATCGCCGATAGCGACCGAGATACGCGCCGCAGTTCGGGCATTTGTGATGGACGTCCATGCAGCTGTCTATACAGCATGGGATTAGGCAGCATCCGAGGAAACCTCTGTAACAATATATTTTTAATTAAAAAATAGTATAATTGTTAAACATTATCTAAAAAGATCATCGTGGCATAGTTATACTGATTGCAAGCGAGATAGTTGTGGGTCCGATGAAAATAATTTATTGCACCTCATAGGAATGAGAGGCTATGAATTATAGTAACAGCGTTGGGTTCCGCAACTCGGCAGCAGCGTCTCAAATGCGAGCAAAACGCAGGTCACAGAGTGTGTTCCCTAATTAATGCGGAACAAAGCGTGAGGAACAAAAATATCCCATTTTAAACTAAATTAAATCAAATATTGTAATAAGCCTAATAGGAAAATAAAAGATGATACAAAAATCCCTTATCTCAATTCAATAGTAAAAACTAATTTACTATGTACAAAGCATACAAGGGAAAGTTTGAACACTAAGTAATTACATCATAAAATAGAAAACCAAATTAAAATATTTATAACGTTGTGTTGTTACGTAAAAAGAATACATTTTAATTTACGTTGTCACAAACATTGCTCAATTTATCTTGAAAGGTCAGGAACAAAGGTTACCATATTTAATCATCCTAAGCTGCGGGAATTTTTGTAAATATTTACATTGCACTATTCGTATATATTAAATATGTATAATTTCATACATAATATTGCAAGCTTTTAATGATAAACCGAAATAACTCCTTATTTGTTATTAAAAGGATAAACAATTACTGAATTTTGAACCCACTAGTAAATTATATTGTGTATAACAATGCAATTCAAATCTCATTTATAAAATGAGTTGTTTTGTTGTTTTGCAAACATTTGTTGTAAATTAAATTATATTAAAACAAGAAAATTACTACAGGAAAATGTAATATTTAAATTGATTTTAACAATAATTTTGTATAATGCAAGTAGGAAAACTAAGGCGGCCGATAAAAATAACTACACATTTAAAATATTTGACAGATCTATTTAAATATAAGTACTTAAAATGCACAGTGTGACTAATATCTTGAAACAAATGAATTCAAATTAAAAATTAGCACCAGAAAACTTGATTAGTAACGCACAGTCAATATTCCAAATACATTTACTTACTATACATGTGTATTTTTTTAAATGTTGATGTAATATTGGAAGTTTTATGTTCAGAATAATAGTGTTGTATTATTTTTTAAAATATACACTTTATACCATTAGTTAAAAATATTTGACTCTTAACTTTTTGATAAAAAAAAGTGTTTTAGTTTTATAAATATAAAATGTACATATGTACTTCTTTGAATAAGATTTATTTTTGCTACCATTGTGTGTAGACACACCTCAATTTTGCAACGATTGTATATCATGAAATAATGCTTAAAAAGTTTTAATTACTAACATTACTATTAACAAGAAAATTATGTAAAATAATCTTATGTCAATCTATGTTTCAATGAAACATATAATGTGACTAAAATGATAACCAAGAAACTTTTAAGGTTGTGGTGTATTCTCTAATTTACAAAACATTATTTAGAAAAAATCTGAAATAACTTACCCTAACATACAAATGATTGTTCCGGAAACATAAGCAATAAGTCCTGGTTTGGTTTGCGTATAGGAATCCATTTCGGCATGGCAACTGGGGCATATCATGTGGGTGGGATGGGGACCAACTGGCACCACTGTGGTCACTATGGCTGGACCGGCAGCTGTGAAAAGAATAAAATTATTTTACAAGCTATAGGCATGGAATTTCATTTGTCCGAACCAATTTCTCTCTTTAATATAAATAATTTAGAAGATAATGTTCTTAGTGCTTCTCACTACACTCATGTAAGGAAACTGCACAACAAGTTTCAGTTTTCTATGTTCAGTGTTTTTAACTGTGTAAGTAAATTAATATTTTAATATTTAAATCAATCTGCTTCACACTGCATTCCGCACACAGTAGGGTAAGCAGAGGGAACTTAGTGTAAAGGCACTCCTTTCCCCATTTTTTGCCAAATTCTGGTGAATTGCATTAACAGGCATGTTGCACATGTGCTCCTGTGCCATAACTTTTTTGATTTTCATATCTATATTTAGCAGGGTAGGCAGAGCCTTGTGTTATGACACTATTGTCCTACTGTCCGTCTTCTTATCAGGGTGAAGAAGAAGAAATAAAAATAATCCATTCCCCAGAGTTGGTATTGAAATCCACAACAGTTGCATTTACAGTCAGAAATAATAATTCTTTGATCTACACATTGGCAAACATAAACAACATGTTATAATAAAATAATATTACAATTTTATAATGATTCATTTGTTTTGTTTATAACTTTATAAGTAACCAATAATGAACTTCCATATTTAAATCCATAAAAGTCCATTGTTTGAATTCCTTTGACTAGAGATTAATAAAAGTGTATGTAACAAAATGTTTTTAATATATTATTGTTTTAGCTTTATTTGTACATATAGCAATGTAGGATGGATGTTCGACTATCAATGTATGTTGTTTTTTTACAATGTGAGAAAATGAAAATAAGTCTCTGAGTAGGAACCTAGAACTGTCACATTTTTAATCAGATGCTTTGCTGCTGTGGCACAATGTCTTAATTTTTTTAAGTTTTATGCAATTTTGAATTATTAAAGAACGAAATACATTTCATTTATAAGGGTAAGCATTAAGCTCCATCACTCAATATGCAGTCTCATAAATTGAGCACATAACTATATAATGTGACAATAATATAAATATAATGTGACAGAAGCCAAAAGTCTAAACTAAAAAAAGTTTTGTTTACCTATGATTATGAAGTAAATATACTATGGCAATAGTTATTATGATTAAAAATAAAATTTTATACAAAATGTAGGCAAAAATAAGAATTTGCCATGTATTATATTTCTGATATCGTCATAAAAGAAACCTGAGAATAAGGCTCTATTATTCTTATTTACATATTGATAATCAGCAGGATATATGTTTTACCTTCACTTCTGTCCTAAAATTGTTAACTGTTACAAGGGCATATTACTCATGTCCCCAAATAATTTTGAGGTCATATTTAATAATATATATTAAAAATATAATATATGTAAGAAATTAAGCTTACTTGGTGGGTATTGTGGTGTATAGGGACTCGAGGGCCCGACTCCACCAACAGCTTGAGAATAGCTCGGGGGAGCAGCCGGGGGAGGCTGCATCGTATGTCCGTTACCCCAGCCATATGGAGGAGGATTACCACTTTTCTCCATTTTTAGAAAAAGAAATAAATAATCACCACTCAACGTTAACGCTACTTAGTGCTCGCACTGTATAGAGTATACCTTCGCGTGATGCAATACAATATCGCTTCTATTTTTAGGTATGATTCCACCAACCAATAAAACACAAATGCTCATTCGTGAACTAAAAGGCTTATGAGTAAGTGAATAATGCGGTTTAATCAATTTAAATAATAACAAATCTAGACGCTCATTTATTGTAGGCTTTTTTTACTTTGATGTTTTAAAAAATATTGTGTTTCTTTTTGCAACAGACGCCCGACCAAACAACGATTTTTTGCTTTGTTAATTACGATTAACGAATTGAAAATATAGACAAGAGCCACAGACTAAAAATATTAATTCAAAAATCATCTATACTGTATAGATATAGTACCGTACCGTATATTTTTACGATATAAATAGATAAATGTGATTATTTGCAATAATAACAAAAAATAAATAGAATAATAAACAGAAAAAGTAAATCTAAATTATTATTTTTTTATTTCGGCAAACATTACTTTCTGTGGGCATTATCAACAAATTAGAAATGATTATTTGTAAATTTAACATTAGAATATGTTTTAGTAATATTATAAATGTCAAATTACAGTCATAAATAATTATAAAGAACAAAAGAATAAATTAATTTTGAATGTTTCTCCCAATGTCATAGCCTTTACCTCATCGACACACTTATTTCACCTACGTATATAATACACGATTAGCGTGGGTTTTCTTCAATATACTTTAATTTAATACTATTACGTGGGCTAGGACACCTGTGCCTGTGTTAAAAAAAAGGTATTTATATATCGAATAAGTTATTATTTTATTGCACTTGAATTTTACAATAAGTCATTTTGTCATTTTTAAATAAGCTTTTTTTAATATAATGGCAATATTGGTCTCTACTAGAGGAGGAAAGTCTTTAAAGGGAACTACATGATTTTTGGACGGCTTATTCGTCATAGTAAAATAAAAACGATAATGGTATTTATACGTATCAAAGTTGGGCTAATTTTAATTGCAATTGACTATTAATTATTATCAACTGTCATTTGTTTGAGCGGAAATCACAATTCATTAGTAGAATAGTAGTATGACAACAAATATTTTTTTTATTGTGATTTATCTACAAGTAAATAAAGATTTGTTAATATTTAATTGTTATTTGCAATTAAAATTTGCCTAAGAGTAAAGGAGTCCTTGATAGTAATATACTGAATTTGGCGTGAAAATCACGTCGTTACCAATATGCGTTTGTTTTCGGCAACTCTACTTCTACTTTTAATTCTACTTCTAATTTTCATGTGTGTCATCATGTCATTTTCCTTATATTTGAGCTAATAATTAATTAATAAAGAGTTCCTATATTGTACAGTGATAGTATTAACTTTATTTTTCACATTTAATAAATTGAACAAAAAAAAAGTACTACTACTACAGTCGTACGGTGCTAACGATACAAGAGGTGCAGGCTGGTTGCCAAAGCTCTGCTTAGACTTGTCGGACTGTACAAAAGAAGTTTTCGCTCTTTATTGAGTTAAATACGTGACCATACAAGATAAAAATAAAAATAAAAACAAATGTTATTGCATTAAATTTACCAAGTAATGAAAATCTTTATGGACTGTATATAAATCAATGAATATTTAGGCCAATTTAATGCCTGAGTAAAAAATCTTTAGATGCATATATTATTCCGTGGATTCATTATGTCAGTGCCGAGCCTATCGCGTTGGTCGAGGAACACCGAGCAAAAAGTATAGGCCAAAGGAGGCTCTTTACTAACCGCAGCCTTCGATTCAGTGATTTTCAAGAAATAAAGTTGGTCTAGGACCAACCGAGATCTGAGATTATAGGTCTATAGAGAGTACCTGTTGATTTAGCTCATCTACCGCGCAGAAAAATAAACTCTAAAGCTACTCTTTACCAGCTCGTTTATAAGATCGAAGTAAATGTAAAGAATATTTATTTAATAAAAAATTATGATCTTTAGAAATAATTACTTCAAATGGAAAGTACTACAATTATTGCACGTTTCAGGCACTAGAAAAAGGAAAATGTCTTGTCTTGATTGTGAAATACCAACATCTTCAAGGATTTGGTTGTTTCTCATACACGCATGAGAATCATGCAAATCTAATCAGTAAATGATAACTACTTTTTAATATTGATAAAAAACGTATAGTTGTTTTTTTTTTATTTAATTTCTATTTACACCTGGAAACACCATACCTAATGGGCGGGATAGGGTCGATGGAGGCATTCATGAATCCGGACGACAAACATGCGCAGGACGAATCACAAAATTATTGATTTTGGAACTACAGACTACAGTCCAGCCGTGGTTCGTGCAGCAGCTCTACATTTTAATAATATTTTTCTCATTGTTTCTATAGTTGGCTTCAAAATGTTTTATTCAGTGTTTTCCGCTCTTGAAATGTTCTGACAAAGGATATAAAGTAAGTTACTTTTTTAGTTTTACAAATTATGATTTTACAAGACAAAGACCCTGAAAAATCAATAGAGTGCAAGGCATAACGAGGTGTGGCAGTATGTTTTTTTCTTACGTGGTAATGCGATAGCAAAAATTTTGCGAATCTATTAATTAATCTTTAGACTGAATTTGTATTAAATTATGCGCAACCGCGATTTTAACAAATTTATTGAATTTAATTATTAAGTTTGCTTAAGGTATTCTTATATATATTAGCACTAGTATAAGACAAGGTACTGTCGTTAAAAAACTTATGAAATAAGTAACAAATTTGAGTTAGAGGCAAAACTAAGAAATGTAGGTTTACATTTCTTTTTTAATGAAATATTTTTGCTACTATGCATATCTTTGTTGTATTTTTTTTAGTTTTATGCTATATATCATAATAAGAGGGAACCTGAGATCCTACGGAGACACTCCGTTCCCAATTAGGACACCGTTCAAGAATTCAGCGAAAAGCGCTCAGGCAAACTCTTTTGAGTGGCGGAACTCAACGCCTCGCTTAGCCTCGTTGCCATTGGGAAAAATGGAAAATATTAAATATTTAATTTTCTTTATAGGAAATCGAACCTACAAGTTGTCACGCTTACAGTCGCTTACAGTCGCTGATTTTATTAATACAATATATGCATGAAAAGGGTAACACTAACCTGTAACTATGCAATGTACATGACATTGCAGTGAGCGGCTTATTAATTAAGAATTTTGTATTTAAAAATATTTGTGGCAAAAAGTATTAGCATTCAATTTATTTGATATACTATCTATGTCTGCGATTTCGTTTGCGTGATTTTTTAACTTTTTTATTCGAAACGAATGAAAAATAAAACAAAGATTTAATGTTTAGAGAAATTTACTAAAATACAATAGTGAAAACTGCATTTAACTTTGAGATTATCATGCACAAACATACAGACAAATAGACAAAATATCACTGGCTGGGGTCCTTTTACATATTTAAAATCTGCTAAGCATAGATTTTCTCTCGTAACTTCCAGTAGAGACCTCAGTATTAATTACGTTTTAATTATATGTGTAGAATATTTCTATATATAAATGTTACCTTTTTATTGTTTCAGATGTTCCTATCGAAGGCTCATCGGTCTGCATATATTGTCTAGTGTCAGAATATTATAGATCAACAGAAAATCGAGTGACTTTCTAAAAACTTTAATAATTCAATACTAACTCCGAGTCATGCCGAAAAATCAATATGACGTATGTCGTTCGTGTGTTTTGTGTAAGCCAAATATTGAGATTGTTGATATTTCAGTTAAAAGCGACATGCTTCAAACAGTATTAAAGAATTTGGTGGAATTTAACATAAACATTGATGCGACTTGAATGATAGATTCATCCACTTACTATAGTGCAGCGCGCATGCGCCGTTTTACTTCTTTGCAGGAAGGATTATAAATTAGTAAATATGATTGATTGCGCTCAAGAGGTGTGCGCTGGGCTGAAAGACGCTTCATATGATATTGACGAAAAATATTTATTTCTAAATGTGGATGATATACCTCCATTAGATTTAGAACCCAACATTGAAACGTTTCCAATCGAACCAGAACTTGGCTCGTCTGATCAATCACCTAGAACCAAAGTAGAAAACCAAATAACACAGAAAAAGAAAGGAAGCCGAGGAAATGTAAAACAATCACTGCCACCATCCCTACCGCAAATAGATTCAACATGGGGGAATTATAACTGGCAGTGTCAATATTGTGAATCATCTTTTCCTACCGTCACTCAACTTCAAAAACATGGAATTGAGATTCACGAGAGTTGCAACCCATACAAATGTACCGACTGTAACATCCGTAAGGCAAAACTTGATTGCTTTGTCACGCATATCACAACACATAAGAAATATTTAAAATATTCATGCTATATGTGCTACGAAAAGTTTTCCGAAATAAGTCAAACTAAGCTACATTATAAAACTCACGCTAAAAGTAAACACGCCTGCTCCGGATGCAATGAGTCATTTGAAACTGCCGATGAACTTGATCAGCACAATTTGGCTTTTAAAAGAGATACACAAACAAAGCAAGCTCCTCGCGCTAACCTAAATGAGAATCTTTGTTGCCATGTTTGCAAGAAAACATTTAAACACAAACGCTCATTATCGAGTCATCTTTTAACACATACGAATAAAAAGCCGGAACATACATGCGAGAGATGTGGCAAGACATATGTTACTAAACAGGGCCTGAACGTACATCTGATGGCACACGATGATATCAGGCCGTTTCCTTGTTTAATTTGCAAACTTAGATTTAGAACTAACGGGCAGTTAAGGGTGCACGTGAGGGTCCATGATGATGTGAAGCCCTTTGAGTGTCACGTGTGCGGTAAAAGATTTCGTTTGTCAAACCAACTGGTCAATCACTTTATTATACACACAGACAACTATCCATATACTTGCCCTCTTTGCAGTAAGAAATTTCGATTTAAAAATTTCATAAGCGAACATATGCGTCAGCACACTGGAATCAAGCCATACTGTTGTGATATTTGTGATAAGAAGTTCGCAAGCTGGGCAAACTATGACAAGCATATGAAGGTGCTACATAATATTAGTATCGCTAAGAGGAAACGGACTGCTAAGGGTATATGTCCCATTGACCCTAATACTGGAGAAGTGGTGTTATGGGAAGAAAGCATAGAAACAAACGCTTGGAAAAAAGAATTATTAAATGTTACAGGGAAACGCGGCAGACCCAAAAATAAACAGTACTTAAAAAATTAAAAACACAAGATATAAAGATATAAAAATATTTTCTGTCCTGCAATAGAGAATGATAACTGTGAAAATGTTGGTACGATACAGTATTTGTTATTATTTAAATGGCGATAATTTACGATTCAATAGTAGATGAACATTAATCTTGAATGAATTAAGATAAGCTTAAACCAGATAAAGATATGGCAACTGCTCTATACATTTCATGCTCGCCTCTTTTTCGCTTATATTATAAAAAAGTGGGGCAAGCTGAGGACGAGCCTGACATTTAGTGGTAGATTAGTTGTAGTAGGCTTACGAGTATAATATTCTGATAAATAATCTGAAAAATAATAATGTCCTTGTCGTAGCTGTTGTCTTTTAGTGGAATACATGAATTTCAAGCTTAAAGATTAATATAATAGCTTTCCCTAAATCAAGATACGCTATTAGTTCCTCACAACTTCGCAACTTCAAAAAACCAAACTCCATAGTGATTGGCAATTTTCCCATTTATAAAATAATCATGATTGTATAAGACTAAAGAAGTAAAGATTTCTTAAAATTTTTTAAAAGGTTAAATGTTGCTGACCGTATTATACTTACTGTAGACAAAACATATTGTAGAGCCTAAAGTATTAACTAATTAATTATAAACGAAGTATTACATCGTCATTTTTAACAGATGAACTGCAATCTGCAGTTTTCTACATATTCTGTGTATTTGCTGTTTTATCAATATTTATTGGGAAATTGATGTTAGGTAACTATAACTTTTGTGGTAACTTATAGTATAGGAGGCGGTTGAAATAATATTAATCTGTAAAATGTTTGAGACACGCATGTATTTATTCAAAATAACTTACTTACGGAAGAACATATGTACTAAATATTCGTATAGTATTCGGATTTCAAGCCAGATATTATTATGTCTATGCTATAGATACTTACAATTATCACATGGATACATCCAATGTTATCCAAATGAAAATAAAGATAAAGCATAGATAACTATTATAAATTTGTCTATAAATTAAATGAAAAAAAATTAAATCAGCTTCACGCTGTATCCCGCACACAGCAGGGTATGCAGAGGGAACCTAGTGTTAAGACACTTTGTTCCCCACTTTCCTAGAGTCGTATATAGATGATTTTTTAATATAACTGGAAGATACAAGAGAGTGAAATATCGTATTACTATTGGAACGACATAAAAGTAGTAAACATTTAATTACTCGTAGAATATTAAAAAAAGTCGTCATAAGGCCGTTATAGTTTATATATATGATATATAAACATTTATGATCGTCTTGATCAATAGCAATTAGAAAAGTCCACAAAGGTATCGTATTAGGCGCCTAGACGCCATAGAACGCACGCACTGTGCTACAGAGCTCAATTATAAGAGAAAATCACAAAATTTGGCAAATGATAAAACTGTCAAAATATAGCTTGTGATTAGAAATAATTACTTATAAGATATTTTGTGTGCTCTATAGGTATTTATACCTAATTATATTGATGTTTGATGTATCATGTACTGATATTTGTTTCATAGTAACGACTACTTGTTGCTATCGCTTATTTTCAAAGTAAATTGGAAGATGTTAAATTCTAAGACATTATAAGATTTTAATGGATGTATCAAAAAACTTCTTCTTGTAGTGATTATAATCTAAAAGACTCTGTGTTTGAGGCATAATTAAAAAAGTAAGTGTTTGTAGGTATTTTGATTCCGTCTATGTACGCATATATGTATGTGTTTACAGGGAATTAATGATATAAGAAATGAAAAGTCTTTGTGTAAGTTATGTAGGTATACCTACAAAACGTAACGATCTGCTATTTCCACCCGACTCGTATATACTTAGGTCTTTTATCAGGGGAAGATATTGTATCCTGGACCCGGGCTTATTTTTCAAGCCAGAATAAATGTATACATTATATCTACATAAACATTAAGGAGTTACAATGTCGGGTTGAGATATGTATACCTAAGTACTTATTTCTTAATGTGTATTTTCCTTTCTATGTGATACTAATATATTCTTTTAGATTATTTATATACGAAAAGTCTTAGACTTATGCTTATTTATATAATTTGCGTATACATGTGATATATAAATATATAATATTCTATAAAAACAATTTTTAATATTACAATATAGTCGGTTGAAAAATGGCTTAGTACTATCTTATAACTGGGGCAGCAGTGCTCATCCTTTTAGTATTTATGTCGTACATATCCAAGCATTCTATATGGAATTTAAAACATTTTCAATTTTATCCTATGTAATATTTTATCAATGTAACGTTTTATTGATGTAACATTATATGTAATAAAGGAACTGAAATAAAACATTTTTTTTATTTAAATTAGACGTACGCTTAAATTGAACGAGAAAGGAGCTAGGTAAAGTACGATGGGAGAGTCGTGGCCACCCACGGTTAAATGGCATTTACATACTTAATAAACAAGTAGGTAGTACAATTCTCTTTTATTTATTTGCTTGTACAACCTCATGACTGTGCCAAGTGCTTACCACGATCTCCTTTTGATCCATGTTCAAAATCCGATACTGGTTCAGAAGTAGGTAAGTAGTAGCTAGTCGTGGCGCAGAGACACAAAATGTGACTGTAAATTTGACTTGTTCGATGTGAAATAAATATTTCATTTCTTCGTGTGGATCGATCCCCACTCGAGGGAACGGAGTGTCTTCATACTAGATTCCCTCTGTCTATTCCCCTGCTGTGTGCGGGATACAACGTAAACCAAAAAAAGTTGGTAAGTCTAAGCAAGCGTGTAAGCGCAACATTACATTATATCGATTAATCTTCAATTTTAATAAGTAAAATAGTAACTCACCAAAAAAAGATATTTTTGTTTTTATTTTTATTTCATTAGTATTTATTAAATTTACTCTATTAATAGATAATGTCGAGAATGTTGAGGCCATTTTGGCGCAGACGCACAAGGGTGTGACAATAAAGCGACGGTTGTGGGTTCGATCTCCACTCGAGGGTATTAATTATAATTTATAAATATTTTTCTTTATTCGCTCTGACCACGAAGTGAAAGCCCAGCATCGAGTTTCGCTACTCATCACGCACTACCTCAAAACATTCGGCGAAAAATGGGGAATGGAGTATCTTAACATTGCATAGATTCTTTCTATGTACTCTGTTATATACGATATACAGCGTGAAGTTGTATAATACTTAATGTAATTATATCCATTGCAAAAATTAGTACCGTACATACCATAATATATATTTTTGAAATACCGTACCGGAAATTTTAAATTGATTTTAGTTACATATTTTTAATCCATGCTACATTACCATAGACAATTTATTAAAAAAAATGTAAGTCATGTGTATCTGTGATCATGTGAAGTCAACTGTCAGAGAAACAAAAATAGCCATCTGTGTTAGGTACTTGTCTTATATCGTAATCGTATGGTACTGAAATAACTAAATAATATATACACACGTACCTTTTTGGTTTAGAAATTAGCACAACATACGCGAGGTAATTAAAAAATCTATTATACTGTCTTTAATGTAGTGGTCAAATGTTATGTTAATTATTTAGTAGAACAGTGTGTATATTAAGCTTGTGATGATTCATATAACTCTTGTTTTCCCCATTAGAACCAATAATGTCTTCACCACGCCCTAAATCACCTCGTACTCCCGTTTTACCAAAGAAAGAAGACAAAGAAGAATCATTTTGGGATAAAATTGGAACGATTGGTCGCAAAAAGCGTATAAAGGAAGGTGAGAATAATTACTCGTGTACTAATCACATGCCGTGTGTAGGTTGAGACACTTATAGTTCCCATTAGTGTTACCTCATTGATCTGCAGATGTCTGATATGTGATCTAATTAAGCTTAAACTTTTTTTTTCAGTGCAGGAAGTACAGGCGGAAGGAAAATACGCGATCGACTCACCTGGTAGTCCAACAGCTCCAGAAATTCCACCAGAGGAATATAGCTTGCGTAAGAAATCTACGTATATAAAGACTTAAATGTACTAATTATCACAAAAAAAGACAGAGGAGGGCAGGGTATGCACACTGTTGCCCATGCACCACACAATTATGACCTTATGTTTTGAGTGCTAGAACTCATTATAATTTAAATAAAGAGATAGAAGATAGAAATGCCTGTAAGAAATTGCTTGAACCAATAAGGCCACCTTTCCATGCATCTTATAAATTGTTATTATTTTGCTATCTGTATTTTGTATTTCTTTTGTTTTTTTGAGTGCAATAAAGTATATTCTAATTTAAATAAAAATTTTTACATATGTGGTCATCTAAATCACAACCATTGTGTACACAGTCAGTTTGTGTACTGTCACTCTGCACCATGACAGCCTCACTAATTAATTATAATATTTAATTATATTCAATAATTTTAGATGACAATGAAGAAAGAGCAATAATTGAACCTAGGTGCTTGGAAGATCCCAGAGTAAAAGACTTGATCCAAGTATTGATTGATTGGATAAATGATGAACTGGCAGCACAAAGAATCATTGTCAAAGATATTAGTGAAGATTTATATGATGGTCAAGTGCTACAGAAACTTCTGGAAAAGTTAACAGAGACTAAATTGGATGTACCTGAAGTGACACAGTCAGAAGAGGGACAACGACAGAAGCTGGCTGTAGTGCTGAGAGCTGTAAATCGGGTATGTAATATTTTAATATTTTATTGTATCTTTCATTAATATAATATAAACTCTGTTTAATATTGTTGTCCTTTGCTTATTTTTATACAATTATAGAGCAAGAGAGTATATGAATAAATAAATAAATTAATTAGCTTCATCCACCATTGGGTATTATTTTCACTATCCACCCATCAGGTATGAAAGAATACTTTGCTAGACTCTACCATTCAAATTGAGCATAAATTAGACTTACTAAGATTTGTAACAAAATTATTACTCTACTTATTTTACAAGAGATGTGTGAGATAAAAATAAATATTGCATTAAATTTACCAACAAACTTGCAAACTTTATAAACATTACCTTAGCAATTGGCGCTACAATCTGTGCATCAGTGAATTACTTATATCTTAGGTACCTTACACGGTACACACCCCAAAAAAAATGTTGCTGTAGTAAAAAAACCTTAATAATTGCATGGTAATACACCAATGGTCTTTTTTTGCAATGTATAAGTTTTATATTATATTTAATAAGTTTTATATTATATTATATTTAAAACTATTGCATAATTTTAATTTTTGCTGTGCATTTTTATTCTTTTTGGGTTTGTAAAATATAAATATATATTTTTTTATTTTTTTTTTGTAAATATTCCAAATTTTACTTTCATAATACAAAATTTATTACTCTTTTATATCTTTTGTTTGTTTTTATTGCAAATTGAATTGTTACATATGCAGTGCATTTGTTATATTTGAAATTATAGCACTATTACATTTATACAAATAGTAGTATTCTCATTTGAAATGTTAAAAATGCATGAAATGCAATGCAATAAATAAAATGCTAGCAAATTGAATTATATTGCATTTATGCTATTACCATTTTACTCAACACGCAATGTCTCCAGAATTTGGCAGAAAGTGGGGAACGGAGTGTCTTAACACTAGGTTCCCTCTGCCCACCCTGCTGTGTGCGGGATACAGCGTGAAGCTAATTTAATTATTTTTTTTATTACCATTTTACATAATATTTGTGATTTATTTTTTGTTCAATGTTTTTGCGAACTGATATTATATAAAATATTCATCCAAATGTTGTTTCATTATTATTTATATTGTATAATGAAAAGATATCATTAGTAGTGTAAATTGTAATTTTAATATCTGATATGAAGCCATTGTGGCAAAGGTCATACTGCACAGTATATGTTGGGGATTCCAGTATGGAAGGTTGAGTTTTTTTATTTCCTCTCTCTGGTTACATGACAATGGAGTTGTGTCTCTCAATATGCAGTGTCTTGAAAAGATATGTGGTGCGCAGGGAACTGAATGTCTTAACACTTGGTTCCCTCTGCCTACCTTTTTATTAAGCTGATAAAACTGTCATATATGATTTAACAAGTATATATGGTTTTGTACTTAAATAGTTTTGCTAGTGTTTACATACAACTTAATATAAATAATATATATTATTAATTTATACATTATATTATATAAAAAAAAGTAAAGCATTATAACTAAACTACCCCAATTATTTACAGGTTCTCTATGGGACACCAAAACCGGTACAGAAATGGAGTGTTGATTCTGTGCATTCAAAGAATGTAGTGTCTATTTTACATTTGTTAGTGGCCCTCGCCCGCCATTTCAGAGCTCCTATACGCTTGCCTGAAAATGTCAGTGTTACAGTAGTAGTGGTGAAGAAGGATGGCTCTAATCAATTGTCTCATAGGTAAGTTAAATAAGGGGCCATAGAGTTAAGAACAGTGGTGTCTTCATACTAGGTTCCCTTTGCTACCCTGCTATATGCGGGATTCAGCGTGAAGCTAAACAAATAAGATATTATATTATAAATGGAATAGTATTGCTGATACATAGTATAAAAGTGAAATAAAATGAAAATTGTAATTTAACTTAATTTACATAGTAGGCATGTGATTGCTCTAGGAGAGTAAGTGTTATATTATTCCATATATTTAGCATTTAAGTTACGAGGTTACTCTATTATTGCAATTTTAAAATAAAGATATTTTTTGTTGTTTATGTAATTTCTTGCATATTTATTTACTTTTTATTAATTTAGAAATACAATATGACAGGTGTGAGACCATGCTAATTTTATTATATTTATATCGAAAAGTAGAATTATAACCGAAATGACAAATAACAAACGATATATTTTGATTTGAGTTATGCATCTAAAAAATTATATTAAAAAAATATATATTATAAGTTACTGGGAATCGAAAATATAAATAGTGACGTCATCTTTACTGATCTCACACTGATGTAATGTTAATGTATTGGTATTAATAATAAATAATATTAAAATATTTGTAAGTCATTTATAATAATAGTAAAAATAAAATAAAAAGAATATAAGATTATTTCTCTTGTTTTTGGGGAAGAAAATTTCAATATCTTCATGCATAGTAGTAGCTTCACGCTGTTTCCCGCACACAGCAGGTTAGGCAGAGTAGTCTAGTATTAGAATTCTCGAGATATTGTGTGTCGATTGGCGCAATTTATAATTCATTACCACGAGTGAGAATGGAACCCGCAACCGTCACGTTAACAGTCGCACGCTTGTGCTCATGCGCCACGACGGCTTCAAAAAAAATATCTAAATAGTTCTTAATATTTTTTTTTTTTTCAGGACGTACATAGAAGATATAACGACGACGTACGACGACCTCGGCATGAAATGCGAGAGAGATGCTTTCGACGCTTTGTTCGATCACGCACCAGATAAATTACAAGTTGTTAAGAAGGTATTTTTTTTTTTCTTATTTATCTGTTACTTTAGTACATGCAGTTTAATACTTTGAGCCTTTGATGCCTGTCGTGGCGCAGGCGACAAGCGTGACTTTCTAGTTCTTTTCTTCTTCTTTCTATTTCTATTCCTACTCGAGAAAATGAAATATTTAATAGTTTCATTTCCTTGCTCTGGTAATTAAGAAAAGCGTGGTGTTGGGTTCCACCACTCAACACGCAATGCCTCCGGAATTTGGTAGGAAGTGGGGAACGTGAGTGTTTTAATACTAGATTCTCTGGTTCATCCTATGTGCGGGATACAGCGGGAAGCTAAACAAAGTCTTTGAGAGGGAGGTATAGGGGATGTAGTAATGTGAATGTTCTTTTCTGTAATAATCTTGAAAAATGTGATGTTTCTCAAATAGTCCTTGGATATGGTGGATAGTTGGGAGTATTTTAATACATAGTTTATTCTGTTTATATCGAAAAAAAAGCATAAGATGCTTGAATATTATAAAAAAAATAATAAATTTTGCGTAACCTGTCTACTGAGTATTAACGATATAATAATTTAAGGCCAAATATTTGATCTATTATAAATATTGTTTTTGATCTTCGTATACAACTATATTTTGATTGACAAAAATGTTTATATAAGCTTAAGTATTATGAAACAACCTGCAATTAATAAGTTTTATGAATTTGTGATCTATTGTAATTTTCTTATCCAGTCCCTCATAACCTTCGTGAACAAGCATCTCAGCAAAGTAAACCTCGAAGTGATGGATCTGGACAGTCAGTTCCATGACGGGGTATACCTGGTCCTCCTCATGGGGCTACTTGAGGGATTCTTTGTACCCCTCTACGATTTCCACCTGACCCCTCAGGACTTTGACCAGAAGGTCCACAATGTGACGTTCGCGTTTGAACTGATGCAAGATGTTGGTTTGGCTAAGCCCAAAGCTAGGCCTGAAGGTAAGTTAATTTTAACTATTTTTTTTATTTTGTTTTATCAAAAAAAATCTAAGAAGGTTCTGTATTCAAAGTTGACATTCTTCTATATAACACATAGATACATACTTATAAACCTAATTTAAGTAAAAAAAAATAAAAAATCACTTTTTTAGTAAAAAAATTATATATATTTCCATTTCTTCGCTCTGGTGTCGAGGACAAGCGCGGCGTTGAGTTCTGCCACTCAACACGCAATGCCTCTAGAATTCGGCAGAAAGTGTAGAACGGAGTGTCTTAACACTAGGTTCCCTCTGCCTACCCTGCAGTGTGCGGGATACAGCGTGAAGCTGATTTATTTATTTTTATTTTCACTAAAATCTAAATAGCTTGAGTTTTTAAGGTAACGTAATATATACTTAAATTATTTTGAATTCGTACAAAATAATCAGTGATTGAAACCCATTACATTATATTAAATTTAAAGAATAATACATGAAACTACTGCGAAAGGAATAAAAACTCCCGCGAGTAGGAACTCGTAGTGAAATATTTAACATTTTTTCACTCTAATAACAAAAAAGCGCGACGTAGAGTTTCGCCACTCTACACGCATTGTCTCGAAAATACTCTTTACTAATATAATACTATAGTAATCTACTAAGGCTAATATAAACAATGCTTATTATTTTTGCTTTATTCAAAGTTTTGTTTTTGACTATTGGTTAAATTTATTAAAAGTTAAGTCCATATTATGATGTTACACACTTAAATTTAACTTTTAACTTTGGTTACATTATCAAAATTGTTTTCGAATCGAACTTGCACACCTAGTTCTTTGTACTTATTTCATGAAATTATGCAGTAATCTATATCTATATAAAAGGACATGTACCTGACTGACTGAGGTAAGACGCACGCACAGCCTTAACCGCTGTGCGTAGAAACGTGACATTTGGGCAAATGTTTAGTTTCGTAATCTGGACATCCACTAAGGGATTTTGAAAAATTTTAACCCTAAAGGGATGAAATAGGGATTGAAAGTTTGTATGGATTTTTTTTTAGATCGGCACCGATTCTTATTAAATTTGAAATTCAGACTCTTAAAAATATTTCATTGAACACGTGTTTCGTGGTTTTTTAGAATTCACCCCCTAAGGGTTCAAATAAAGGGTTGAAAGTTTATATGGAAAAATCTTTAAATCGCCACCGATTTTTATAAAAAATTAAATTCAGACTGTTAAAAATATTTTATTGAACACGTGTTTCGTGGTTTTTTTTTAGAATTCACCCCTAAAGGTGCAAATAAGCGGGTGAAGCTGCGCGCGCCCACTAGTTTAGTATAAATATAGTACAGAACCCTAATAACGTTGCAACATTGATCAATTTGTTTTACAGCTATGGTAATACATACTACCATCTTTTTATTTTCATTTCAAATCCTTTATTGATATACTCTAAATTGTTTCAGATATCGTGAATCTCGACTTGAAGTCAACCCTCAGGGTGCTATACAATCTTTTCACAAAGTACAAAAATATGGCTTAAATTTGCCTTATTTATGTAGATATAATATACTAATAAATAATAATAATAATACATAACTTCAATGTAGAAATTAATAAAATAGCTTTATGTTACATAAATTATATGTTTTTAAGTATTTACATTTTTTTTTAAATTTTGAAGCCATTGTGCCCAAGTGGGTCTATTATATTTTACTTATTTTTATTTCCTCCGGTGGACATGCTGCGGCGTTGAGTTCTGTTACACAAAATATTTATCTTAACACTAAGTTCCAAGTGTGAAGGTGTTTTTTTTTAATTTTATAATTATTTTGCGATGACTTCTAGGTGCCACGTAAATTTTGTTCACTTCTTAGAAACATTGATATTTACTGCCATTAGATATTTAATATCATTTTAACGCTGATTAACGTCTCTGTGTGGACCTTCTGTAATTATTTTTTAATATAGTTATTCTAAAATTCTATATTAATCCAAAATTAATATTGAACATATTTTGTTCTTTAAATAAAGTTTTATTAGGTACTAAAAGAAAAGAAAACAAATTAAAATCTTTTAGAAGACAAAAATCGATGGTTAATATTATTTTCATAAAAGATTTAAATTAAAATATTTAATATATATTTGAAGTATTTGACGATATATGCTTAATAAATAAGTTGTGCTAACATTTGTGTTAATGTATTAATTATATGTGCCTTATCTAATAGATAATAATTATTAAAAAAAATATATAAAATATTAACAATTATTATTGTGTTTTATTATATCCTTATAATTTAAATGTGATAGTTACGGGTTCGATATTCGGAGAATAATTATATATATATATAAATTATTTTTAATTTCCCCCCGTTCCACATTATAAGAAATCTGTGCTTCAAAAAATTTTGGTTTGTATGTGTTTCAGTGATCACCAAAAAGCCAGAGCCAGAAAGAGAAGAGCCACAAAAAAATATGAGAAAATTATTATGAATATTATTATTATTATTAGTAGTAGTCAATAAAAAAATAATCTAAAATATCAATTCTTCTACATCGGATTTGCGAATATTATTTTCACACTCGACTGTTGTGTTGCTTAATATTGAATTTTTCTGTTTTACTGTGTCGTGGCATCTTTTTCTTCCACTTTTAATAAATCGAACAAAAATAAAAAATAATTAAATATTTTTCTTCAAATATTTTTTTTTAAATGACTTAATGGGGCCGTTGTGGCCCTATGGCACAAGCGTGTGAACTCACGACGATTGTGGGTTCAGTTCTCACTCGGGGAAATTAATTATAATTTATTAATATTTTAATTTCTTCGTTTTGGTAACTAGTCAAAGAGTGGTGTTGAGTTCCGCCACTGAACACGCGATTGCTCGAAAAAATCAGCGAAAAGTGGGGAACGCAGTGTAGTTTGGTACTGATTTTGGTACAGAAGTCTCGGTGGGCGAGTCCAACTCGCACTTGGCCGGTTTTTTCATAAATGCACTTAAATAAACATTCGAATATTTCAAGTGGGCGTAGCCGTACAAGGGGGCCGCTAGTACTAAATATAATTAGTGAACAAGTAAGCCTTAATGGGAACAAAGTATCTTAACACTAGGTTCCCAGTACACACTACCCTGCTATGTGCTGTATCCCGCGTGACGCTTTTTTTAACAAGTTATCTTACTTGTTAAAAAAAGCGTTCTATATTGTAAATATTAAAACAAAAATATTTAACGCCATCTTGTACCAACAGTAATTCCAATTTAAGTAAAATTCTGCGTTTGAAAGCACCATCTAGGTTTTCATAGAGTATATAGGCTACTCTTTTCGTTAGCTGACATCTATTGTAACGCATAGAGATTATGTGAAAGTTTCTGGGAAAATACTCCATAGATGGTATAATGGTCGACTTTATAAGAGGACATTAAATGCATTAAAATTAGTAAAAAAATATAAAAAGTACGTATCAATTTCAGGACTGGAGGGAGGTCAACGGGAAGTACTAGTAGTGAAAATTGACAAACTTATGAATAAACTACAATTATAAATTTTAAGTAGTTATGTATTACGTAATCGTAGGGATATGGAAAATATTCTATTGCTTTTGATTTTGAATAAAGTGGATAATTTTAAATTGACAGGCGTATCTTACTCATTTTGTATGAGATTAAGTATCGGATTTATCCCTTCATTTATATTGTAAGTTAACATTTCGTGCAGAAGTTTATATTAAGGTCTAGGGGAAGTATACTGTAGGTTTTAATAACTCAGCGAATTTCTTACAAAATATTGCAAAAACGATACATCTCGACGATCTTTTGATTAAGAAGCTTGATTTTTTCTGTGCTCCAAACGACCGTAAACTTAAATAATTCTTTAGGCATTGCGTGTTGAGTGACAGAACTCAATGCCGCGCTTAGCCTCGACTCCAGAGCGAAGAAATGAAAATGTAAATTTAAATAAATAATTCATCCTCGAGTGGGGAACGAACCCATAACGACCCACAAACTATGCACCTCTACGCCACAACTGGCGTATATATTATTATATATATTTATGCTCAATCATTTATTATTTACTATTTCGAACAAGAAAACATTTTTATTTCAACATCTTTTCTAACATTCTCCAAATTCAACTTGATAAATGCAAACTATCTATAATATATATAGCAAACAGTAAGTCCGTGCAATTCCATCGTAGTATTTAAATGGCGTTGGAATGCAATAACGCTGGGCGGCAACAACTTCTCACTACTGTTACTCCTGTATGTAAATAGAAGCTTTATTTCCGGCGTTAGAGTTCGAGCACTCTCTATTACCTGTACGGTTATTAAAAGTTTTATTACATTCTACTCCACTCGAGCAATGCAACGGTGGTACTCGTCAACTAAATCCGTGTAAGTTAAATTGTGTTCTTGTTTATGTGCACCCATCGGTATAGTAAAAAGATTATAGTAAATGTGTTTGTACTCTGGAACAGTGGTTGGCGTTTAAATTACATTATATAGACACGTAGGTTTGTGTTTCCAATCGGTCTGTAATATGGTTTTTGAGTTGTATTTTTTACACAAAATATCTATATCTATAGTTGTTCATTGCAGCGTTGAGCTCCGCCACTCGACACGCAATGGCTTCAGATCACGACGGAAAGTGGGGAACGGTGTGTCTTAACACTAGGTTCCCTCTGCCTACCCTGCTGTGTGCGGGATACAGCGTGAAGCTGATTTTTTATAGTTGTTCACTATTTTCCAGAGTATACGACTTTTTTGATGAAAGAAATTAAAAGGAACAAACCAACGCTCGAAGAATAGGTCCTTTATTTTTGTTGCCAGATACTCGAAGACTGGGGCTTGATACGCGGCTTATATTTTTAAGTGACATGTTTAATTTTCTCTTTTGTCTTTTAATTATAATTTATTGAGTGACTAAATTAATATTTAATAATTCCATAGAACATTTATCGCGCTGCAGAGAGAAGGCTTTAGGGCAGTGCCTCGGATTTGCGACGGCAGAACCCCTTTAGAAATGCGCATTTTCCAACGCCACCAAGTACAACTGTCTAAGCCCCTCTTCTTTCAAATTCTACACATTGATAATTGATAGTTCTAAATATAGCCTGTGATATTTAGCAAAGAATAGAGATATTTCACTGACATTAATTTTAAGAGAAAGTAATGAGGAGTCGTAATAGGATTTTTTGAACCCACATCTATCAAAAATCCATTTTATGATTTTAATATATTCCAATTGAAATAGTGTTAAGTAGCGAAGTTAGGTTAGGTATTTTTTCCTGCTCCTGCCCTTATCGGGTGATAAGCACCAGCAGGTTTATTCTGCGTGCTTTTATAACTATAGAAGCTTGTTGAGGGTAATTAACATCCTTGTTTTCGGGATGTGCCTAGATCCCGATGAGTACCGACCAAGGAGGAGACTTGAGTAGCTATTCGAATGTAGGTGGGAATGTAGGTAAGTCCCACGTACCATGTTCGAGTCAGTATAAGTAACAGGATATCCTCACGAGAAGTAAAGACTTAGTAAAAAAATATTTATTAATCATTTATATTCATTATAACGCATAGAATTCTTTTACGTGGTTACCTTAATCTGCCTTATTAATTGTATGAACTGGAATAATAATATATAAATATAAACTGAGCCTTACGAAAGAATAAAAAGATAATATTTCGAATAATTCGATTTTTTCTTTATTTAATAAATAATTTATTTTTAATAATGCCCGGGAATTATGAAAAATTATCAATTTTTCTCTTGGTCCATAACATATATAAAATTAGAAAATAGAAGAATAAATAATATATCGTTTAACATATAAAAGATTTTTAGCACTAGTTTAAAAAAAAACAATCTGTCACAAACAGTCGTTGAGTCACAATGTAATTCTGAGAATGCAATTTATACACGAACGACCTACTTAGCGTGGCTATGGCCTATAGATAACATATAGAGAAAGTACTCAGTTAAATTTACATTACTATAAAAAGAATATTTTACTATACAAATAACTTATATTATTATTGTAAAATAATTATAATTTCTTTATTTGATATATTTGCTATTATTTGTTTCCCTTTAATATTAAGATAAGGCAAAGCGTGGCTTTGAGCTCCGCCATTCCACACGCAATGCCTTATCCTTAACATCAGGGGGAAAGTGGAGAAAGGAGTGTCCTTACATAATAACTTATAGGTTTTCTCTGCTTACCATGCTATAAGCGGGATACAGCGTGAAGCTGAAAAAATAAAAAATTGTATACCCCCTGTTAAATCTGATGAGCTCTGATTAGAGCCAATTGAAAAGTTTAGCTATCTATTGTTAGCATATTTAATACAGAATTTGAAGAAATGTCGCGAATGAAATATAATTACGAAAGAAAAACTGGTCAAGTACAACTTATAAAAATAGACAAACTAAATTTTACGGGCGTATCCACTCATTTTGTATGAAATTAACTACAAATGTGAGTTGGTAAGGATTTTTTGTTATGAAATACCTATAAATCTTACTTTTCGGATTTATTCGGCCTCATATGGAGTATCCATTTGATCGCATACAACGTAGAGCTGTTCGAGCTGCTAAGCTGTGCGGGGCTTGACATATTGGCTTTGCGTGGAGATGTCTCTTCTCTTCGATATTTGACCTGTCACCTGCCGCCGATTTTTTTAACCGCACAGTACGTCACAGACTCACGTACCATCCGCACCATCTGGATACATGGCACTCCACTACTGTGCGGTTTCGTAGGAATTTCCTTCCACGCGCACACAACTGTGGATTCCCCTACCTACCTCCACTTTGGCGGCTGCCAACACACCTGTAGCTCCTCTGGCGTTGCACGGGGTCTTGGACGGCGGTGATCACTTACCATGAAGTGACCGTGCGCCGTCGCCGTAAGCTCGTTTGCCTTTTCTTTTTCCATAAAAATGTTTTCATTTCAAACTAAGCTGTAGGATCAAATGAAGTACCCTATAAGTTTTTATTACGCTGTGTAATTTTTTAATGTAAAAAAACGATAATTAAATCTCGTGTCTTTTTATTGCATTGACTTAAAAGCTTAATTTTTTCAGTGCTTTAAAAGACGGTAGACCTGTATTTGATATTACGATCATACACATATTAGTGTTATGTTACAATATTAATAATCGATAAAAGGAAACAGAACGAAATTTCATTATAAATGTTACTATGCCTACCATATAATCATAAATGGATAGTCTAGAGTCTAGACATCAAAATTATATTATGAGCGTAGAGTATACTTAAGTCAATGTTTATTTGATAATTTCCAAAATGTGCTTAAGCCTATTTAAAGTGAATAACAATCTGGTTTTAATTTTTCTGTATTAGGTTAAACTATAAGAATTAAATGAGAGTGATTTTGAACAAATATATCTTTTATTCATTTTAGTTTGATACCTCTACGTGACCTCGGGATAAATGGTTTTGACAGTTGGACAGATGGCCTACAAAGAGATCCTATAAGGATTACGTTATATTTCCATTTAAGGTACGGAACCCTAAAAACATTATTAACAAGATAAATCACGAATAGCAAAAGGAAAAATATATTTGAATGTCTATATTGCAAATTCTGAATAGTTCAGTATCATTGGATAAAGCTTATCCGTTCAATTATAAGTTTGTATTACATTAATGAATTACAATATACAGGGTGGAAGTGTCAGCGCTCCTTTTACAGGAATAGCATATAGGGTAATATATTTTAAGCCCATATTTAAAGAAATTTATCAAGCTACATTTAGCAAAAGCTTAGACGTAGGATTTTTTTTTCATTTCACGATGTTTATCCATACCTGTATTTCATATGACGCAGTTACGTGTAGATACCAATAATGTAAACACATACTACTACAAAAATACTACTAAGGGTTAAACAACTTTGAACTTTGCCGCCAATACCTACGACTCGATGTCGGAATCAGGTGTATGCGGGGGTTTCACTTTGATAGGTTTACGTGTGCGTGCATCATTCTTGACAAATGGCGTTTTATATTAGAACAATAATTTTATTATTTATTTTGTTTGAAAAAGTCACTTTTTTATTTTTGGGAAAAAAAAATTGTATTAGACTTTTATAGAATAGTTAAAACTGTGGTTTCATTTAAAGTGGTGCTGACACTTCCACCCTGTATATTCAATGAGAGAAGTTTCGAGGTATCCAAGGTAACGAATTATCTTCATTTCCACAGAATCTAATTGTTCACGTTCATTATCCAGTCCATTTCAGTTCGACTTTGTGTAATTCTATCCGCGTTTATAAATTTCTGTTCGCGAGAGCTGATGCATTAACACTGATCAATTAGCAGCACCGGCGCTAGTTTGGGATTGTTATACTATCTGATATTTCAGTTTTAGAGAACCGAGTTTGACTTCTGTTCAAATATTTGAATAAAAGATACGCTTTTATGTATGGTGAAGCGTATCTTTTATCCAAATTCCAATAAAAAAAATGTTATATTATATTATTGAATCTAACGTGGCGCAGGGGTTTAGCGTCTGGCTGTACGCGGCAGTTGTGAATTCGATCTTCACTTTGGGGATAATATGGTACGTATTTAATTCATTTTTATTTCCCCGCTGTCCTTGACAAAGTGCGGCGTTGAATTACGGAAAGTTGGCGACCGGAACGTCTTCTCACGAGTCCACTCTTTTTGCTATGCGGGAAATATTAAGATTAGTTTGTTAATCGATAATTATGTTTATCAATACCAAGAATTCTTAATCTGATCTTCTCAAGATTTCACAAATCTTTAGGTATAACTTGTAAAAATAAAAAATAAGTTTTGAACAAAAGGTTACAATAACATTTATCTATAAGGTATTTTTATTTTATATGTATTCGTATTATAATAACTTATACATATGTAATAGCAATTTATAAACACGCCTCCGACTATCGCGTACCCTGAAAATATTCGAAACTCTTTTTAATATTTTTTTTTCTTTTCAAAAACTTGACGTTACAACATATTTTTTTTTATTTCTCTTTTAGTGATAAAAAGGCACTAATTTATCGGCTGTGTCCATCAAAAATACTTTTAATTAACATATATTTAAAATGAAACGCGGCAAGAACAGGACGAGCCAATCGCATTACACATGACAACCACACCGCGTTGCAGTGACTGGTTGCACTTAACCAAAATAGTGGACTGGCGTGTCCCGGACAAATGTAAACTAAATATTAGGAATGACATCAGACAAGTTTTGCATTTTAAAACAAAATTTAGGGAAACCATAAATTGCTTTGTAGAAATAAAGGAGTGAAAACAGCAGCAAGTGGAAAATCTCTTGCATTTTTAGTAGGAAAAGGAAAATTAAAACGGCGACGGGCAAAGCTTCACGCCGCTTCAAATCACACACCCACATTGGAATAACGTACTATTTCTATGGAGATAATAGATAAAGATAACTAAGTAGAGCTTATTGCGGTTTGTCCATTATTTAAGTAATTTAGCTATAGTTAGATTTGATTAAGATTTTCGGGTTATTTTGGAAATATATCAGGAAATTTAAGGTTCTTTACTATTTATTTTTGGATTATTGGTTAATGGATTTTTCAAAACTGTTTAATAATACTGTGTTATTAACATATTTAACAAACAAGATTGTATGTGGAATTGTATATGAATATTGCATCGTGCCCATCGTGATTACTGAATGCATTTACAATTCGAATGTGATATAGTGATGTTATGTTCCGGTAAAAATGGGAAACGTTCTAGCTGTTCTATATCGGCTTCAGAACCTGTTCATCATTCCAATTTTCGTTCCAGTTCCAGTTGTTCTGAATATACTTTTTGTTATTGCTCTTGTGTTTTTAGGTATTTTTTTTGTGTACCATCCTTTTAAAAAATAGTGTTCTAGTTACATATATAATACTATTCCAACTTTTTGAAAAATTGGATCAGGTACCAAAGTTCCACCAGGTCCAGATTTATTTTTTCTTTTTACCTTCCCATACACGTAGGGATGTTCATTTTACCTAAGCTCTGTGGCGCAGGAATATGCCTGTAAACGCCAAAAAATCTAAATATTTGAAATACCATCTAATAAAACGAACAAAAATAACATTTAAAAAATGTAAAGAAGAAATTACAATAAGATTTACATTTACATATATTTTGAACTTGGAATCACTCATTCCTGTTCCAATACGTACGTGAACGTAGCGTATTTAAATGTAGTATTAAAATAGTTATAATTATAAGAATTTGTGTATATTAAGTCAAATATGTATTGGTAATAATAATAAAAATAAATAGAACTTCTTATGTATATGTAAATAATATAAAAGTACAACTTTTTAATAATAATATAACTACAATATGTACTGCTATCTCAATATTTTAAAAAATATCCAAAGCACATCGATTTAATTTCTAATCTAAAGACTTAAAACTCGACCGAAACTCCAACTGTCATCGACTTAAGTTTCTAAGAACAAACTCACTGGAACAAGTGGAAAAAGTTAAAAACCCACATTGTGTAAGTTAAATACTTAAGTGTAACTCGATGAAGTTCAAAGTGTTGACGTTTCCAATTCTTTAATATACTTACGAGTACGCACTCTTATTTTGCACTGTACTACATTCTTTTCGTTGCATCGTCTATTGTAGGTCGTCGCATCGTCTTTTATTGGTTACATTTAAATTAATACTTATGATGAGTCCTTCAAGGCTCATACGACTGTAAATGCGATGTTTATGGGTTCGATTCCCCGTTGGGGATTTGGGGGGGATTGAAATATCTAATGTGTTCATTCTCTCGCTCTGTTAAAGGGAAGGTAAGTGTCTTAATACTAGGTTCCCAAGTTTCCACTCCCTACTCTGCTAAAAAAATAATTTATGATGACTGTCCAATACAAAAAAAAATCCATTTAAACCAGTAGTCCCGAGTTTGGCGGCGTTATATCACACAAACATGCACTCCAATGTGACACAGACTGTACTCCTGATGTCGACTGCAGGAAATGTGCTCTGGCAAGTCAAAACATGTCTTTGAATTATTCCTCTTACTACGTAATATCGAAACGTTGAGTGGAAAATATGGAGAGATGAGAGTTTCCGCCTATCCTGCTGTCAGCGTTATTTGAGTTGAGTTTAATTGTTTTTTTCTAGGGGCACTGTAAAACGATTAAAAATGTTACCTAAGCTATATTGGAAACTATTTTGCATAAAATACAGTGAGACCAAAGTCATTTAGAGTCGCACATTTTAAAAATGAGTAAAAAAATAAGGAAAAAATAACTATTTATCTCTTTCTATTCTTAGATGAATAGTTAATCTATTCATCTAAGAATCATTTTCGAATAGAATGTTGTTATGACCTTTAAAGCTCTTACATTTTTTGTTTAATAGGCAAGCAAACAGTTTCATTACCTTCCTCGCATGAGGGAGGCAAATAGAACCCAGTATTAAGGCACACTGTCTCCCATTTTTCGCTCAATACTTCGAGATATTGCGTGGTGAGTGGCGAAATTCAACGCCGCGTCAACTCGAATAATTTCTTTAATGTATATCTACCAATCTACATCGCTGAATTTTTTTTCAATTATCTATTAAAAAATGCAAGGCGACCAAGTGTTTGTTCGATAATAAACGTTACAGCTGCCTGAACATGCATGTATATATAGAAACATAACTTCTTCTTATGTTGTAAGACTTTTTCATTGCTCTGTAGAAGAATTGTTGGTGAAAAGATGTTTGTTCTTTAGTTATGGCGTCCTGAACGTGCCAGATAGCACAAATCACTTCGCCAATGTCACGTTGTATGGAGAATTCACTAAGGAGATTTTACGCTAAAAAAGAGAAAAAAAAAATTGCATAACAGAAAAATGCGTGTTAAAAAGAGATCCAGTTAATAAATTGCCATCACAAAGCAAAATTAAAACGGATAATTTATGATAAATTATTTATCAGAATTGACTGATGGCGCCGATGTGTGACGAATGTATAGGGGAATTGTGCTTAAGATGACATACCTTTTCTTTCAAGACAAATATTTGAAATAAATGAAGTCATGTGAGATCAGGACATTGCGTATATTATCATATATATCATAATCAACGAAAGTATTGTAGTTCAGAACAATCAAAGCAACATAAAATTAAAAACAAACATAAATCGCACTTAGGTCGACCGGTGTAAGACGACATACCTATAGGGTAAGATGACATAGACGTCATAACCTGCGATTCACTGACTTTTTTGTTCACACGTGACTTTCCTGTAGAAGTAGACTTTAGCAATGGAGAAATTTCATTAAGTACGCTCTTCTCTTCTTAATCGATCCTATTTATAAGTGTAAGATGACATACTATGCCATCTTATACTCACGTTTTGTATGTCATCTTACCCAATAGATATGTGAATTTAATTGTAACAGTTGTGACAAAAGTTTATGGGTAAGAATGCGCTTTTAACGTTAGTTGTGTCATATAATAAGCCTATTTTACATTAAAAATTACTTCAAGTAGAAAATCCTTACCTTACGTGTATTTTCACCACAAAGCAAAAGCGAAAGAAAAATTCTCTGCTATTCAAAATTACGAAAACATGAACTACTTGCCAATGTGCGTTTACCTTCCGTCATAATGAATTTGAATACTAGCGATATCTAAAGACACTCTCTAAAACGTCATAAGATCACACTTAGCGCAAATATTGAAATCAATATTGGCAGTGTGTCATCTTATCTTCGTATGCCATCTTAAGCACAATTCCCCTATATGTAGAAAGGGACCTGGAATGGAGCATGGACATTTTGACATTGGTTTCTCTCTTCTTAACCCGTTACATGCAAAAAGGTTCAGCCTTTGGCTAAATAAATGATGAACAACTCTCATTTTAATTTCTTATAACATATATTTGCCAATTTTTATGTATATATATATATATATATATATATATATATATATATATATATATATATATATATAAAAGTCTTCATAACAACTTTCTTTACCGCATTCTGTATTTATTAAAACCCACAGCGAGTTTGTGACATCATTATATTTGTGCATTTGCCCGAACTGAAGTTTCTTGAGAAAATATACTTATGAAAACTTATAATACTTTTAACGTTAGAACATTTTTCTTTTCACATGAAGTAACAAACATATTATACATTTTAATACTACAGAATACTCTGCAGAATCAGAAATAGGATTATTTTGTATGTCCTTAATAAATTAGCTATTCTATAAATAAAAATAAAATCAGCTTCACGCTGTATCCTGCACACAGCAGGGTAGGCAGAGGGAACCTAGTGTCATAAGGTACTCCGGTCCCCACTTTCTGCCGAATTCTGGAGGCATTGCGTGTTGAGTGGCAGAACTCAACGCCTCGACACCAGAGCGAAGAAATGGAAATATAAATTTAAGTAAATATTTCATCTCCTCGAGTGGGGATCGAACCCACAACCAGTCGGTTTTATAGTCACACTTTGTGCCACTGCGCCACGACTGGCCTCAATTCTATAAATTATATTTATAATACCTGCATGAAATTATATAATAAAACGAACGAACGAACGGACGGACATGTTGTATTTCTCAAATGAAAGTGACCTAACTCAAAATTTTCGTACATCCATATTTTGCTCTGTAATAAACTTATAAGTTTTTTTGACTGCTCACAAAAATCCAGTTTCATTTTGCAAGTGCTACGTAGCGAGAGTTAAAATTTAAAAAAAGTAAAAATAAAATGTTACGTACATACATATATATGTTCGTATTTTATCCACATTAGATAAGATAAAAATATTTCCTTTTTGTAAGTGGTCACGTTGTTGAAGAACTCTTGTACCCAAAGTTTCAAGTGTTGACTTCATATTAATATCAAAACAAAATCAAAAATTCATATAAAATATTATTTATTGAAAATCATTAGAAAGACAATTAAATTTTATTCTAGCTTCACGCTGTCCCGCGTATAGCAGGCGAGACAGATGGAACCTAGTGTTAAGATACATACACCATGGGTTCGATTCTCATTCGAGGGAATGAATCATCTATCATTTCCTAGTTCTGGTAACATCTCTCGAAAGTGCGACGGAATAGGTAGTGTCTTCACATTAGGTTCCCTCTGTTTACCCTGTTGCACGCGGCGTACAGCGTGAAGCTAAAAAATATATACAAATATAATAATAATATTACTTTCTGTTTATATTTCTACGGGTGTAGTCTATTTATTTTGGTTTGGTAGCTTATTAAGTTGGAATATGGAAAATATTTTTAATGTAGCTATAACTGTTAATTGAATATTTCCCAATTCTCATATAGCAAGGTAGAGAGAAAATTTTTGTATTAAGATAATTCCCTTTCAGAATTATGATCGCTTGAGGCCAGTCGTGGAGAAGTGTGAATTTAAATGTGACTGGTTGTGTATTCGATCCCCTCTCGGGGAATTGGAATATTTATTTCAATTTATATTTTCATTTCTTCGCTCTGGTATCGAGATAAAGTGCGGTGTTGAGATGAATTCCATTACAATATTTTCAGAATCGTCTCTCTGTCTTTCTTGCTGTGTGCGTGATACAGTTATGAAATAATTCGCTTTGGGCTGCGGAACCTAACGCCGCACTTTGTACCGCATTCTGTTCCAGCACCAACTGTCTTCTTAGCTTTTAAGCGGCATTTTTCTAACTAACTAAATAACTAACTTCTTGAATTACGAGTTCTAACTTCATGAATTACGAGATAGTGACGGAGCACAACTCCGCACTTTGTCTATTAAGACTTTGTGAAACACCAACATTGAATAATACATAAATAAAATTAAAACCTACAATCAGTAAATTCAGTAATTAAAAAATATATCTTATAACTTTGTTATTTTAAAGTACACACTTTAAAATTATTTCGTGAATACACGTTTTAAATTTATATTAAGCACGTTAACATTGCTACATACAGAAAATTTTAATCAGATTTAAATTGAACTTCAACAAAATATAATATTTCTGTTTACATTACGTAGTATTTCTGTGAAATATTTTACAAAATTAAATAAGTTGGTGCCGCTTTATTAATAAATGCTTTCTTTTTACGTTTCAGGTACGTAGTAGCGATTGAAACAAAAGTTCTTCTTGTTACATACGAATATGAGAAAACTGAAATGTATTTTTCGCTTAGAAACTTTACCCATACGTCCTGCATTCTGATTGTTTTATTGTTTTTTTGGATTTGATACTTCAATATTCAAATTTTATAGTTTCAATTGAGCTTTAAGGGATGTGGCAATTTTAGTTTTTATATAAAACCTATGAAATATGAGTGTAATGGATTACTTCGTAGTAATCCACGAAGGAATCCTTTTTATATATTGTACGTTTTCGAAAATGGTAGAATAAAGTCTACCCTATCATAATTAGTATTCCACTGCTATTGAGAAGAATATTTAAGATTTTCATGTAGGGAATGGTTTTAGGTTCTGGTTCTAGGGAAGTAAGATCTTCATAATTCATTTTATGGAATCGCAGCTTGACCAGCGCGAAGTCAATACATAACGTCTAAAGGCAAACAGTCTTGAGTTCCTAAAAGTTCTTCATAAAGTTCACTTAAACTAGTTAAATCTGGGAGCATTGAGGCAGAGACAAAAAAAGTAATTTTCTGTTTTAACTTTGCGTTTGTCTTTCATAGATTAAGCAGCATAATATCTATATGAAATCAATTTAATATTTAATCATTTGGTCGCTTTGGTAACAAGACAAAGCACGGTGATGTTCTCCACCACTCAAAACGCAGTGTGTTAGTGTTTGTTTCATTAATATCAATTCATAAATATTAAAGTTATATAAACTTAACGATTTTTTTATAGCGTCAAGCTCTATCCCGCACACAGCAGGATAGGCAGAGGAAAGCAAGTTTTAAGACACTCCGTTCCCTATTTTTCGGCGGATTCTGGAGTATTTTATAGCATTTTACTGCAAATAAAGCATTTTATAGTAAGTAAATAATTGTCAGCTTCGCGCTGTATCACGAACACAGCAGGGTAGGTAGAGGGAACCTAGTGTGAAGACACTCCGTTTTCCACTTTCTGCTGAATTCTGTTTTGATGGTGTTGAGTGGCAGAACTCAACGCTACGCTTAACGTAGACACCTGACTTTTTTTTTAAATAATTGTGTAGTCTAAGCGGGCTAAGCCGCGTGTGTGCCACTTTTTACTTATACTAGAAACTCTATCAAGTAAACATTTAATAGGAAATTAATATAGTAATAATATCTATTACAAAACAATCAGTTACCGCAACGTGACACGATGTTTCACGCAAGCCTATGCAGTTGACGGGACGCAGTATGATGCGGTCAATACGTAATTATATCGATGTTAATTAATTCTCAACATTATTCGATAATCTAAATATACTAATATTCACATGTGGATTCTGGATTCTTCCTATTTATATAAGGAGGGTGATATTGTTATACAATATGATGTGCTTCGACAGAAGTGGTCCTCTAGATAGGACTAGGAAAGTCTGGCATTGTGCTGGAGATTCTTAAAAACGAAAAAAAAAATGCAAAATATATTTTATTACCTTTTTTTTACCTGTGGCGTTTCCCTGGTCAAATATGAAGTAAGTTAATGTTGTGTATGACATAATAATATCAGGTGACCGAAACGATATTATGGTATATACCTATAGCCTTCCTCTTCAGGGCGGCAGTGTAAGCACTACTTTAAATGAAACCACACTACTCTATAAAAGCCTAGTATAAATCAGAAAAAAATAAATTTCCAAAAATGAAAAAGTTATTTTTAAATAAATAATAAAATTTACATTTTAAAGTAAAACGCCCTTTGTAAGGACGACGCTCGCACACATAAACCTATCAAAGAACACCGCCGCACACGGCTCATTCCGAAATCAAGTCGTAGGTATTGGCGATAAATTTCAAAGTTGTTTAACCTTTAGTAGTATTTTTGTAGTAGTGTTTATGTTATTGGGATCTATACGTCATATCTATACACGTCACACGAAATACAGGTATGGATAAAAATCGTGAAATGAAAAGAGAATCTTACGTCCAAACTGTTGATGCATCTTGATTAATTTATTTAGGTATAGGTTTGAAATATTTTACCCTATGTGCTGTTTCCGTAAAAGGAGCGCTGCCTCTTCCACCCTGTATAATTGGATGGTCCACCAAAAATATATATTTTTTTATTTGAACCAGTAATTCCTGAAACACTATAAAACAAACTCTTTAATAAAAAAGGAATAAATAAAAACGTTTTCAAAAATAACTTTAAATGAAAAGTATGATGAATATTGTAAGAACTTAATATTTTTTTTATTATTGATATAAAAGTATACACAGCTGAACAACATTGTATTGCATTTCGATCGTGTTTTTTTTGCGCTGTAGTTGTAGGTTTCAATCTTAGCTTAAATAAACGACGTATTTTTTTTTAAATTACGACTTAAATGCTTTCCCTGCATGACCGACAATTTCGGCATATTTATTTATTTAATTTTTGTTTAAAATAAAACTCATTATAAATATATGACAAAAATATAACTGTGATAATAAGCTATTTTATATGAAAATAGTTTTCACTATGAACGTATTTTTGATAACTATCCGTCCCTCGCCAGCTCAAATGAATTTCATCTCGGGTATTTCAATTTTCATATAGTTTAGAATGTTGTAGTTACTGTGAATTTTGGAGTTAATTACATATTCCGTTCTTTGCTGTAGTTAAAAGCGTATGTGAGCATAAATTATGCCTAGTATGCTATGGCGAATTTCTGAGTAAGTCTAATTAAAATTAATTATTGTTGAACATGGTCACATTGAAACAAATCAAATCACGCTGTATCCCGCACACAGCAGGGTAGGCAGAGGGAACCTAGTTGAAGACACCCCGTTCCCCACTTTCTGCTGAATTCTGGAGGCATTGCGTTTTGAGTGGCAGAACTCAACGCCGCGTTTAGCCTCGCAATCACATATATTTTTTTAATATTATTATTTTTAAAGTAGCTTTTCAATTTATTTGAATCGTTCAGAAGCCAGCTTTCCTAAGAACCAAAAAGAAAATCAACAGTTGCTTTTTTCAATATAAAAATTAAAATTTTATCGCTTACTACAATAATACGTGGAATACTCTAAGATTGTTCTTTTCAGTAACATTAAGCATCATTTTACATTTTCCCTTAAATGTAGGAAAAGGGAATGCGTGGAAAAACTATTGTAATTAATGACATCGATATGCAAGGATCTATTGTGAACAAGCGTATATATTTTTAATTTACAATAATCTGTCAGAATTAAAGAAAAACAGATTTAAAATTAGATATATTTAAAATATCATATAGTTTAACTTAAAAATATATATTTTAAACATTAATGAAAATTAAACTTTGAACGATAAGTAAGTTAAAGTTTAAGATCTGTCAAATTGGGAGAGGCAGGTGTTGAACAGGAAATTAGTAAAACGGCTTAGAGAAGCGTTCTAAGAACAAACAACTCGTGAACTGCGTTTGACTGGCTTTTGATTGTCATCTTAAAAATATTTTTTTTATATATATATATATCTATTATTTGTTATTATAACATATGATAAGAACGAGAAAGTAATATAAATATAACGCCTAGTTCGCCTCCAAAAAGTGAATAACTCATTTATGGATCGGGTATAGGTAGGTGTTTATAATAGTATTCCATTTTTCATATTGCCACTGCACTGATTTTAAAGTATATATAAGTATATAAACTATAAAACCAAAGTCAATAAGGGAATTTGATTATACTATCACAAATATTCTTGATATTTGAAGGATGTCAATGTTTTTATTTAAGATCATTTTAATTTCATGCAGGACATCTACAGTACGGTATTGTATTAAATAATAAAATTGTAACCTCAATATTGCAAAGAGCAACTGTTGAGTTTGTTACTGGCTCCTCTCGGCAGAACTACCTTCGGAACCAGTGGCAACTTTTTGTTCATTCGATGGTTCAAAGGTGTTTGTTAAAGTAAATTAAAATCAGCTTCACGTTGTATCCCGCACACTGCAGGGTAGGCAGAGGGAACCTAGTGTTAAAACATTCCGTTCCCCACTTTTTGCCGAATTCTGGAGGCATTGCGTGTTGAGTGGCAGAACTCAACGCTGCGTTTTGCCTCGACACCAGAGCTAGGAAATGGAAATATAAATTTAAGTAAATATTTTATCTCCCCGAGTGGGGATAGAACCAACAACCAGTCGGTTTTATAGTCACACTTTGTGCCACTGCGCCACGACTGGCCTCGAAGTTTGTTGAAGTATATTTGAATAAATAATATTTTGAATTGGATTTTGTGGCGCAGTTAGCTTGTCAAACTAAATGAGACGGTTGTGGGTTCAATTTCCTACACTCGACTTTGTTTCAATAATTATGTAACAGTGTAGGCGGAGAGAGCCTAGTGTCAGGACACTGCGTCCGCCGTCTTTCGACCGATTTCGACACATTGGCTAGAGTAGATAAGCGAACATAAATAATTCCCCCAAGAGCTGTCCCACTGCGCCACGTGCCTACATTCATTGAACCAAATAGAAATTGGTAATTATGAAGTTATGTGTTTACACGCTACGAAATTAATTTATAAATTTCATAATCTATTCGCGTTGTATTACAAGTATTCCATGATAAATAAATACATTACACTTTAATATAATACTTATTTATAGAGAAATGTTTGTGGTTAGTTAAGATTATTCATAGAAATTTGATAAATCGATATTTTATTTTTAGTTACAGTAAATGTATTTGGCCATCGAAAAAAACACTACAAACTTGTAGTTTGTAGTGTTTTTTTCATATATATATATATTCTTTTGTCCGCACGCGCTGGGTTAGGTTAGTCAAAGTTCAAGACCGTACACCTGAATATATTTATTGCCTAATATTAATTTCAGCTTCATATTTATCATAGCTCCACTCGATCTCAATATATGTAAATGGTCTCGACAAATAGACAGACAAACAACAAAGTGATTCAATCCAAATAATTCCGTTTTGATCCTATCCTATATAATAATTCCGTTTTTTCCTTTTGAGGTACGGTAGCCTAAAAATATCCAATGTATAAAATATTGTGTTGTTTTTAGTTTTGCCACAGAGCCCCTGAAATTCAATTCATGTGGAATTTGAGTAAATTGAGACATTGGAGTATATTAGAGACAAGACTGAAGTATTAACATATTCTCTCTGTCCCCATCAATATTAGAATTTTGCATTTTTCAGTTTTTTCGGTCGTGGGGCAGGGCCACGAAAGTGTGACTGTAAAGCGACTGGTTGTGGGTTCAATCCCCACTTGCGGAAATGCAATATTTATACAACAAATATATTATATAACAAATGTGGGCTTGAATTTTTACAATTTTTTGACATTTAAGTTTTCTATAAGAAATTAAGAATATTTAAGATGTAACGATAAATTAATGATATTTATAACACTTTTTTGTATATTGATAAATATATTTTTCAATTAAATAAAAAAATACACGTTTCTCAATATTTTTACTACACCCAAGTCTTACTTTAGTTCGAATAAATACTTCTTACAAAGTACTTAAACATTTATAGTATTCCAAAGCGTATCTAAAATTGTTGTAAACTTAACAATAGCTCAATCATGTTACATTCCATGTATGAGAGTTCATTGAAGCAGTATGAGAAGCGAGATCAACTTTGTAGAGTTGGAAATATTAATATTATTTTCTATTCTTATGTTATATAGTACTAACATTTTAAAATTCTTTTAAAGCTGTTTTCTATTTGTTTGTATTTTGTTTGTATTGAAAGAAAGTATAAGTAACTTTGATGAATTATGTACTATCAGTATATGATATATGAATGCTTTGATGTATAAATAATTTAGTTAGAAAATTGACAAAAATTTCTTCGGCTCTCTTAATTATATGCCTAGATATAACTATATCTTCTATTCATAATTTATTCAGTACAAGAAAATGAATTTAATACTTTGTTTGCCTTTCTTTATTATCTGTACAATGTACCCTATGTTCCCAGTTTCCCATTAAGTTTCACTGTATCCCGTTGATTGATGCGATTTAATATGGCCTTCTTATATAAAACAAATATAATGTTTCAACTCGGACCAGTGTTTCATGAGATTAGGGTGCTCAACCAAACAAACTCTTCATTTTAACAAAACAATTTAGCATAATCAAGGGTTAACATATACAAGCTCCAGCTTAATGTCTAAAGAGGTTGAGTTTTAATCTAGTTCATTAGTTAGTGCGAAACCCCTTCTATACGCTTCGTGGATTTTACGATATACCTCAGCTTAGCTTAGCTGAGTAACTGTCTGTAAATAGTTTTTAAATTAAACTACAATATGTTTTAGGTTATTACGAATTTTATAAATTAAATCAGCTTGACGCAGACCTCAACGCCGCGCTTCGCCTCGACACCAGAGCGAAGAAATGGAAATATAAATTTAAGTAAATATTTCATCTCCTCGAGTGGGGATCGAACCCACAACTAGTCGGTTTTACAGTCACACTTTGTGCCGCTGCGCCACCACTGGCGAATTTTATTTTCGATACTTAAATACGAATTTTATTTATACTAATATTATAAAGATTATAGTTATATTGGTTGAATGCACTTATCTCAGGAACCATTTGGTTCAAATTTAGACATCCTTTTCTTGTTGGATGGTCCATTTATAGAGGAAAGATATGGGCTATATTTTGTTAAGTTGATCTTTTCGATGACACTCACTGTACCTGAGGTGGTTGTTACTTCGGGCATTTGGAATGTGTCATATATTTGTATTACTTATTGACATTTGACCACGTGTGCGAGTGAAATTAAAGAAGCATTGCGTGTTGAATGACGGATTTCAACGCCGCGCTATGTCTAGCCACCAGAGCAAACAAAATGGTAATATAAATTTTAATAAATATTTCCTTTAGCGGGGATCGAATCCATAACCAGTCGCGTTTGCAGGCATACTTTATGCCCCTGCGCCACGACTGGCCTCAAAATATTATTTAATTATAATTCATTTCTCCAAGTGGGTACTGAACCCAAGTTCCAACCCAAGTTCTCCAACTGAACCCAAAACTGTCGTGTTTAAAATCATACGCTTGTGCCACTGTGTCACGACCGCCTGATTAAGTAATTTAAGTCTTTTGGGAAATAATTTGATTTTGATCCCAAAATTTGCTGTATTTAAAGAAAAATGCAAAAGCTTTATAGTATTTAGGTATCTAAATAGTATTTAGGCGCGGTAAGTACCTACGCACAGTTTTTTCCGCATAAACTCCGATCCCGATCCTAAATCTTGAAATCTCGACGTTTTTTATTATCATACACATTGAAAATTAAAGGTTCAGCCAATTTAATAATGTTTAAAAAAATTTTAATTAGTTTAAAAAAAATAGTTAATGAAATAACTGTCATAGCAATTAATAAATTTGTCGGACAAACTACTTTAAATTGATATAACTTTTTTATTTATGAACCGATTGTTATAAAATAAACCCTATATGTTAACAAAAGCTTGAGAAAATTCAAAAGTGAAAACTCTGTTTCCTTTGGTTTAGATGATTCTGAGATTAGCGATAACAAACAATAGTAACAATAAATAAGATAAACAGACAAAAAAAAATTAAATCATCGTTTTGTGTTCTACTACATTAATTAAGGTTGCGTAGTATATAAATGCATATATATTTATTTACTATACATTTTAGAACTGCAATATATATCCAAGAATTTCGTTTAAAAATATTATAATCCATTTTATCAAAACATACGGTGTTTTTTTTAATTATTTTATTTCGATACTAGCCGGTTCGAGTTGTATATCAAAATATCGTTTTCCATTGCATATCGTATTTGAGGTGTTTTTATTTATTAATATTTTCATATGTGCTTTATTTTGGTTCAGTGGGCTTCGGCCAAACATTTTAGTTTATTATATAAAAAATATCTTTACAACTTATTTCAGTATCTTTTCGTTCATTATAGTTGAAGGGTCAATTTCTATTAGTAGAAATATAAAACTTGAAATATATTAAAATCAGATTCATGCTGTGTCCCGCGTACAGCCGGGTAGGCAGTGGGAACCTAGTGTAAAACACTCCGTTCCCCACTTTCCGCCCTATTTTTCGAGGCATTGTGTGTTTAATGGCGAATCTTAACACCGGGCTTGACACCAGAGCGAATATAATAATATAATGAAATGAAATCTATATTTAATTATGAAATTATTAATTATAAAATATTATGAAATAAATCTTTATTTTGCTTCATAGGAATAATAGGCACTTTATTAATTCAATATGTTTATTTCACTACTTTTGACATTCATATGTTAGAGTTCAATATAATTATATTTTAAACCAGCTATTTTATTGGCTGACAATAATGGGCTTTTCATATTAAAATGAGTAAAGAATATTCTTATTTCATTTACCTATAAAATAAAATAAATCAAATTAGCTTCACGCTGTATCCCGCACACAGCAGGGTAGGCAGAGGGAACCTAGTGTTAAGACACTCCCTTTCCCACTTTCTGCCGAATTCTAGTTGCATTGCGTGTTGAGTGGCAGAACTCAACGCCGCGCTTTGCCTCGAAACCAGAGGAGGAAATGGAAATATAAATTTAAGTGAATATTTCATCTCCTCGAGTGGGGATCGAACCCACAACCAGCCGGTTTTACAGTGACACTGTGTGCCCCTGCGCCACGACTGGCCTCAAATTTACATATAATTTTATATTTTGAATTCTGGAATCATCTATTTTTGTTACTTTTAAACAAATAAATAAATGAAGCCATCGTGGTGTAAATGTGATAAGTAATTATTGAAAAAACTGTAAGCGTAATGGTTGTGAGTTGAATTTCACTCTAAAGATTGTTTTTTGTTATGCACTGTTCTTATTTTGGGTAGAAAGCGGAGAAACAAATGTCTTCATATTAGGTTCTCATTATATACCCTGGTATGTAGGATAATATGTAAACCAAAAAAAACTCTCTCTGGTAAGCGAGACAAAGCGCGGCGTTGAGCCCCGCCACTCAACACGCAATGCCTCGAAAATTAAGCGGAATGTACGGAGAGTCTTATCACTAGATTTATGTACGGGATACAGCAAAAAAAAAACTATTAATAAATCCACTTCACGCTGTATTCCGTATATAACAGGAACATTTTCAGGCATTACGCGTTGAATGGGGGAACTATACGCCGGGCTTTTGCCTTAAATGAAAATATTAATAAATAATAATTCATTTCCTCAAGTGGTAATCAAACCCACAACCGTCGCGTTACAGATCCTTGTACTCCTGGGCTACGATGCCCTCCTAAAACTATTAATTATACTCGGAATTCATATATAAAACTTACAAATATAAAAAGCTAACCACCGCCAAATATTTTTTTTTATTTATTTGTAAAAGGTTAACCAGCAGTTGTTACAATGATACTTATAATACTAACACAAGCAATACAAAAAAATTATAATAATTGTACAACTATAAATAGCACGCAATTACATATTGTTTTACTAATGTCTAATGTTTAATAAAATAAAATAAGTGCTAGTTTACTTGTATGCAGTTTAAGTGCTTGCTGTTAAATGATGAAAATTACTTGAGATTTGTTAAGAAATTATTCTGAAATTTATTTATCGAATAATAAAAGACATCCGTAACCATACTATAGTCGTTTAGAAGTTTGCTCAAACGAGGAATTGCTGAATTTGAACCGAGTACAGTGCGGCGAAATGGGATAGATAGTGGTGTAATTTTAGACCTAGGATAGCAACGAGGGACTTTGAAATTAAAGCTACTTAACAATTGAGGGCAGTCGATATATAAATATCTTCTTCGTTCACACAATTTTGACCTTGACTTTGATACATCGGGCTTTTCATAATTCGAGATGACTTTGTCGTTTGTGCGTTCTCTAATAAGTTTTACACCATCGACTATAAACTTAAATAACATTTCACCTACGTAATAGTTATCTCTAGAATACCCGTAGTATTAAAAGATTTAATTTTTATCTCTCCACTGTTCGTGCCCTGCTAATATATACAGTAAATAAAATTAGACGTTATTTTAGTTATATTAGAAACTAAAATAGCTTGCGTTGGTTGGTCTCAGCTAGGTTTACTGCAAGCTCTTCAAAATTGTGCTTAATCCTTTCTTGTGAGCTAGCTCTATATCTGTTCTTAGTCAAAGGTATCTACGGCTTCATTTTGCTGTAATTAGAAAAGATTATTATTTTATATTTATGACTTTTTTTTCTAAAGAAATAATTATGTTTTATGTTTCTATTATTTAATTAATTAATTAAATTAATAAATCAGCTTCACGGTGTATCCCGCACACAGCAGGGTAGGCAGAGGGAACCTAGTGGTAAAACACTCCATTCCCCACTTATTAATGTAAAAAATAATCTATTTAAAAATGCACTTTAATTGTGTAAAAGTTATCACTTAAGCAATTCGTATTGGCTTCTTTCGTCCCTAAGCGCGGCGTCGTGTCTCTTCGGTTCCGTCACTCAAAAAGAAGAGTGTCTTAACACTATGTATATAGAATAATTATTAGGGAAAGTATACTTCACGTGAATTTATAGCAATCGCTAAATCAGTTTCAAATATTATTATTATTGTATTATTTAAAAATATATAAAAAGGCTTGAAAGTTCATTCAAAACATCTTAGACGCACGTCTTAAACATGCGTCAATCTAGCAATTTTTACGTGACGTGATTACAAGAGAAGTTATAATTTTGTTACTAGGAGCATTTATATACCCGTACGTTGTCACAATCATAAAAAAAACTAGTATTCTACCTACTTGGATTAGACTTTATTCTACATTTGTAAACATAATATGTTTCATCAATATTTGGCCAGGGAACAGTAGCCTTCATCATTACTAGCCTTTTTACGTCCACTGCTGGACATAGACCTCCCACAAGGAGTTTCCGGCGACCTTGACCTGTAGAAACTGTATAAAACGATACCATGACTGCATCTATGAATAGTTCCTAATGTACAGAAATATTTCAGAATTCTGAATTTTTTTTAGATATCACGTAAACTAACGAATGTTGAACCGGTAAAATTAGAAGTTTAGTTAGTATTAGTGTTGGAAAACGTCTGATTTGTTTAATTTTAGTTTTTGTTTTAAATTGGATATAGTAACTCTACAGTAGCAACTCCAGTCCAGTGGCCAGTCGTTGCGCCGGGGTACGAAGTGTGACTGTAAGCATATTGGTTGTGGGTTCGATCACCATTCGAGGAAATGAAATGTTGATTTAAATTTTATACTCACCTACTTTTAGGTAATTCTCATATTATATATGTTGCAACACTACTTACAATTCTTTTTTTGGAATGTAAACCAAGCTATCGCTTGGTCCATAAAGAAAATATAAGGATATGTAAATTATGAACACGTTATAAAAGGAGTTGAATGCTGAAATAACTCGTAGTTATTCTATTTTAAAAGTGTACAAATCTTGTGTTGTAGATACTACATGGAAATAGAACTGCCTACAAGTCTTAATCGGGATACATATCTGCAGTAACTCTAGACGTAAATACAACAACCAGTAGGTACTGTAAGGCTCCTCTCCTTATTAAATTAATATTAATAAGCTTACCTGATAAATAAAATATTTAATATTTTCATATCTTCGCTCTGCTGCGGCGTTAAGTTCCGCTATTCAACACGCAATGCTTCCAGAATTCGGCGGAAAGTGTGGAACGGAAGTGTCATAATGGAAACGGAGTGTCTCTACAGTAGGTAGGTTGCTGTCCTGCCTATGTGCAGTATACAGCGTGAAGCTAAAATAAAAACTTACCTAATATGAAAGTTAAAAGCATATTAATTATGTTTATAAACATATTTTAGAATTATTTTATGATAATCGGTTTATAAATAAAAAAATATTTCAAATAAAGTACTTAGTATGGCAAATTTGCTTATTGCTATAACAGTTATTTTATACAACTGTTTTATTGAATTTGTTAAATTTTTATGATAATAGAAGCTTTCAATTTATATGATGAGATTTCAAGATTTAGGATCGGGATCGGAGTTTACGCGGTAAAAACTGCGCTTGCCGTGTACGCGTACTTATCGTACCTAAATACCGTATAGCTAAATATTTTTCTTTAAATACAAAAAAAATACCAATTCCAAAAGACTTCAATTACTTAATGAGGACTCACGATAGCGTGACGCAGTAACACAGGTGACTTTTAATATGACATTTGTAAGTTCAATTGTAACTGATATCCCAAACACCTTTGAAAATATTATTTAATAAGTAATGCCTTGGCTCGTGATGTGTCTCGTGGTTAGAATCATTTATAGTTGTGATCGTGAAGAACCCAAAATCTTTTAGAGATTCAGAGGTAACAGTTTAAGAATTTCATTTATACCATAAGAAGGTATCGCTTTAATAAAATATTTGCCATCAGAAGTATAAACTTCATTATCGAGTTTCAGTTATTTGAATAATCAAATAACTGAAACTCGACAATATAACATTGTCATAACTCGAAGCTCGTCCGAAGAAAAGCCAAGAGTGCGTCCTATCTTCCTCTTCACTATAACTGCGAACTAGTTATAATAAAAGGAAGAAAGAGTACGGGCACCGCCCCGCCCCTACACCGTGAGTTCCGACCAGACCGCAGCTTTACAGTCATCGTTGAACCCTCCGAGACGTTTGTGTGTGATCTTTCCGAAGGTACTTGTTACACTTGTTTATATTAAGATTGTATTAGAATGGTGATTCGTGATGTTGATTGATTTGTGAGATCAATATAAGTCGTTGGAACGAACGCGGTAGTGCGTTCGTTCCAACGACGCAAGGCAAAGCGGCCGATATGTTAGATAAACGGACGGCACACGGACACTACTACATACACCAGAGTTCCAGGACATAAAATAGCACCACACACCCGTATGAGGCGGACAGGCGGACACTACTACATACACCGGAGCTGGGACATAAAATAGCACCACACACCTACTAGTCGTATACCAAGTCGTAGAAGTGGTATAAAATATAACAATGACCAATGCCATACAAGCATAGCTTACGTATCGCGAGCGTACTGGGAGAGGGCGTCAGCCATGACATAGTTAATACAGTTCGCGTAAGCCCATCACGTCAGCCTTCGCGACGTCAAGCATCATTCAATATTATAATAATGGTCAAACATAACTTTGAACCACAATATGTGTCGCTCCTACAGATATATTGCCTTTATAAGAAATTCGATCCTAAAAGATAGTGCCATCATAGGCTTCGAATTATCATATTATATTATATTTATAATATATTTGGTACGAGTCTTTATGTGCATTATGTTTATTAGTACCGTAGTACTTAAGAGTTTGATTCGACCGCTACCTTCCAAGCATCACCACCACCTATATAGACGGAACGACGGTCGCGACACTCGGGACGACAATACACGAACTCGTCTCGATTAATATAGTATTAAAAATATAGTTTGTATTATTCATAATTAACTATGTTATTTATGTGTATTGCCATGCATATTTTATTTTACTTATTTATTTATATTTAACTTATACCCAAGGTACATACTGTTTGTTACACAGTTCCCACTCGGGGAAATGAATTATAATTTATTTATATTTTGAGGTCAGTCATGACGTAGGGGCATACGGTGTGACTGTAAACGCGACAGGTGGTGGATTCGATCCCCACTCGAGGAAATGAAATATTTATTTAAATGTATATTTCCATTTTCTTTGCTCTGGTATCGAGCCAAAGCTCGGCGTTAAGTCACTCAACAGCGTCACTCAACACGCAATGCTTCCAGAATTCGGTGAAAAGTGGGCAACGGAGACTTACTAACATTAGGCAACGGAGACTTCTTAACATTAGGTTCTCTCTGCCTACCCTGATGTGGTGCGGGATACAGCGCGAAGCTGATTTGATTTGTCTTAATATTCAATTTTTCTTTTGATAACAAGGTAAAGCGTGGTGTTGAGTTCCGCCACGCAATACGCAATGCCTCTAAAATTGCACGGCATTCTGCATCCTCTGCTATATGCGGGATATTAGATACAACAACAGCTGAAACAAAAAACTTTAATTACTGTTTGCCTATATCTTTACATAAAAATAAAAAAAAAATTATATAAATAAAACGAAAGGTTTTTATTTCCCGTGAGGCCATTTTTTAATACTGTATCTCATTTTCTATTCCTTAACTTGTCTTCAGGTATAATATCTCGGCGTTTCCAAGCATATTACGTAAATCTTAGGAATGAAAGAGACAACTTTAAATTAGTTGATCTTTTTAGTTTGAGATACGAGAGAGAGAGAGAGATCCTATCTAAGACAACTTTAAAATACATAATGTCGTCTAGTTAGTTTTCGAATTGGTTGACTAATTCAAGAATTAATATATTTATGAGTGTTCATTTATGTCTATAATTATAATAACATTAGTTTAACATAACAGTAAAACAGTTGTATAAAATAGCTGTTATAGGAATTAGCAAATTTGTCCAACTAAGTACTTTAAATTACTTTTTTATTTATGAACCGATTGTAATAAAACGAACCTTATATATTAACGGAAGTTTGCCAGAATGTAATAGTGAAAACTGCATTTCAATCGAATAAGCTAATTCTGAGATTAGCGATAACAAACGCACAGACAAACAGACAAAAAAATTAAAATCATTGTTTTGGATTCTACTACATTAATACCCAATATCTCTTACAATTTTATTATAAGTATAGCTAATATCACATAATTTTTTTTGTTAACATATCATGGAGAAAGATTGTAAAATATTTAATATCAGTTATTAAATTTTATGTCACTCACTCGAGGTACTAATATGGACTGGATTTAATATATTGACTTCTAGATTTTTTTTTGTATATTTCCACGATCTCACTCACCAATAACTCTAAAATATATTTAAAGTCGAAAAATGTGGTAGCGGTAAAATTAATTTAATAGGAAACTTCTATAAATTTAAAATACTCGGATCTGTTTCACCGGTTTCGAATAAAGTTTTAGATAGTAATCTAATATTTAATGTTATCTTACAGATAGAGGATGAAAATACAAAATAACTATGTACAAAATAACAATTCATACGATTTGTTACATTACAAATACTGTCTAGTAGATATATCAGTGAAACCAATAATTATAGGCTGTCCGGGACTTTATCAGCCAGTGGTGAAACTGGCCCTTATTATATTACTAGCGGCTCGCCCACGGCTTCGCCCGCTTAAAATACATAATTATTGATTAATAAGCAGAATTGATTGGCAACTATAATGACTTCTAACATGAATTTTTTACGACATTATCGTCAAAGAATTTTTGATTGTTTTAAATAAAAAAATACGACCATTGTTGATATTTAATATTTATAAAATATACATAAAGCTAATTATTTATTACACGTATACCTATATTTTTGTAACTTTATGTTCTTTTTACCAATATAATATACTCTGTTAAATGTGCTAATGTCAGTGAATAATTTAATTTATTCATTCAGAAACAGCCTTAAATGTTAAATTATTGATTTGAAGGATTCATAATATTCTTACAGTACACAGTACAGTGTACAGTTTTTAAATTAGTTACATATATTATATGAACAAACCAACCAAAAATTTTTTGTATTTACTTGATATTTCTTTCAAGATCGTTCTTTATCTCTGTGTTGAATTAATTACGACTTCTTTCAAATGACGATAACTTTTTTTTTAATAAACCGATTTTGATGAACTAAACTTTAGTAGTTAAGTTGAGTTAAAACAAAGCAATTGGTGAAATTTTCAGTAAATCGGTTTAGTACTTTCAGAGAAAAATGTGGACAAAAATATGTCGACAGACAGACAGACAGACAAGAAATTAAAAAAAAATCTTTTTGCTTTCTATTATTATTTTTAAGTGTCCCTCTATCCATTTAAGTCAAAATTACTAAATGTACAGACAAAATATTTTTACTGTCTTATTATATATAGAGATAACATGTCCAATAGTCCAGGGTGGACCTACGAAAACTTAATAAATAGTGTATATATTAAAGCTACAAAACCGTCTTATAATGCCTTGTTAGTGCTAGCCCAAATTATTACATACATAAGCATGTACTGATCTCAGGTATAGAGATTGATTTCCAAGATTCCAAGTGATCACTGTCACGAGATCAACTTATTTTATGTTTATTTTAAAAATGTCATCATCATGGATCTATATACTATTTTAATGATTTTTAAACATTTTTAAAGTGTTATTCCACACTTAGGAATAGGAAATTTCGACGTAGCTTGGCGAGAACGCATTGCTTAGTGGTCAGAGCGCCTGGTCGGTTTCCAGGAGGCGCGGGTTCGAGTCCCGATGCGTTTAAATTTTTATACGTTTTCTAAATAAGTATTTTAATGATTATTTATGTTTATAATCGTTTTTATTTTTATTAATTTTAATTACTTTAAAGAAGACGACAGGCCAACACGACGACATTAAAAAAATGTAGCGTTTGGTTCCGCCTTTCAGGTGTTTTGGTAGTTTTTGTTTAACTTCTTACTTGCATATTATCTACTGGCGCGGGAAAGTTAAATGTTATATGACAGAATGACTTCACAATGATCAATGCGTTTTTCTTCAATATGGTAATCTTCTGAAAATAAATTCAACTGTATTTATTTCCGTATACTAACATACAATCATATCAATAATATAGACACGGCATAGCGTATTAATTTGAAATTAAATGAATATCTATCTTTCCAAACTAAGGATTATTAATTCAATAAATCCCATATAGCATATAGCAGGATAGGCAGAGGGGACCTAGTGTTAAGACTTTCCGACGAATTCGAGGCATTGCGAGAGCGAAGAAATGAAAATATTAATAAATATATAGTTTTACTCCCGAGTGGGAATCAACCCAACGACCGTCGCCTTCCAATCACACGATTGCCCCTGCGCCATGACGGCTTATGTATATAAACTCCTCTTCCATTCACGTTTCTTGCGGAGTATAGAGGAACTTTAAGAGGATTTCTCTAAATTCCTACGGGAACGATGAAAGAACGGGACCTTAGTCTTTGCATTTTGTGTCTTAAAGTTCGAGTAAATTTGCGTAAAATATAAAATTGTATTAGTTTGATTACAATTTCCTTACACTACTGTCAAGAATAGTAAGTGTGATAGATTGCTAAAGTTCCATAAATATTTGTTACCTTTGTGATTTATGAGGAAAGTTTGATATTGCACAACTTTAAATGAATGTTCACTTGTAATAACAAAAGAAATACGTACTTATATGAAAAGAAACTTGTATGTTGGTTTTTAATCTATCAAATGAATGGCTAAGTATAAAAATAAATTATTTTAGTTAAAGCAAAACAATCGTGATCGAGAGTAATATAAAGATTTGGTTACCTTGAATTTTTACCGTTCCTTACAGTGATGTTACGTTACGGTAAAAGTGAGGAGCATGTTTCAGCTGTTCCATTCTGACACCGGAATATGTTCAAGTTTTCGTTCCGGTTCCGGCTGTCCGTTTCCAAAATCGGACCCTAATAGGATCACTTTGTTGCCTGTCTATCAAGATTATTTATCTGGAGATCGGCTGGAGATATCAGGCTAAAATAAATATGAAATATAAAGGTATTGGAGCACAAAAAAGAAAGAGAAAAAAACAAATTTCTATTTTTATTCTAATTTTATGGCATTTTGTATGAAACTAATAATCAAAACCTATAGGGTTCAGTGGGTTAAATGAACACAGAGCAATAATTTGGAGAGTAAAATAAATGTTCAGACCAGAACAGTTTAAAACTATAAATTTTAAATGTTGGAATTAGTGGAGCGGCTTAAAACGCGTGCGAACAAAATCAACAGTCGGTACAAAATTATTGTGAAACTTGCAACGGCTCATTCCTGTTCCGGAACAGCTAAGTTCGTCTAGCCATAACTGTTCCGGAACAATCGTCTAGCATATTACGTTCCGGGAACATGTTCCGACGTAACTTGAAATATTACACGAAAATATAGTTATGTATAATTTGAATTTTTTTTCTTTACGCTGTATCCCGAATACAGCAGGTTAGGCAGAGGGAACCTACTCTGAATGTTATATATTGGCCAATGATACTTTTGTGTATAATAAAGCTTTAATTTAAAAAAAATATTTAGTATTTTTTAAGCTTCACGTATATAACATAACATAGACAGAGAAAATCTATCGCTAACACACTGCATTCCCCACTTTCCCCCCAATATTTGAGTGGTCAGCTGGTGGATCTTAATGCTACGCTTTGTATCGTGACAAAAGTGTGGAAATGTTAATAATATACTTCCCCGAGTGGGAATCGAACCAACAGAACCTATATAGAACTTCCAACTACAAATCCAAAAATAAAATCGTAATACGAATTTTTCATTATGCTTAAATTGGCCGCTATGATTATAAATCACAATCAATTGAATCAATGATTTGAATTAGTTGTTGTCGACGCTTTTTTGTTTTTCTTTTATAGTATTTAAGTGTGTTAAATGTTACAATGATTGATTTATATTGGCGTTGTATGTTAAGCCATTTATAAATATTCGACGGTGGTTATTTCGTGTCTTCCCGTTGGCGAGAGAGCGTACAAAGTTACGTTTTTCAGGACAACTTTTTCATTATAAATCTTTGGTTTTGCCGGGTTTGTGTCAGTCACTTAGTGACCGTAACAAACATCGGCAATGGAAGACCGATGAATCTACACTACTACTACTAAAAAACCGGTTGTAAGTCAACTTATAAAAGTTTATCAAATTAAATTTACTATAAAATGAATTACATTTATACGTTTGTAATATTTTTTCTGTGAAATATCTATAAACTTTCACTATTCGGAATTTTTCCTTTATTTACGTTGTAAGTTCTCATTTTGTGCCAAATTTAAGAAGTACCTACTCTTTAGGTTTTGATTTCACAATAAATTTCATTGAAAATGCAGCAAAATCGATGCATAAAAGCTCGTATCTTTTGGTTGATCTCCACGCAATTTCGAGATTATTATTCTTGACAGATGGACAGATGGACGGACAACAAAGTGATTCTATAAAGGTTCCGTTTTTTCCTTTCGAAGTCCATACTTACCCAAAAAAAACCGGTCAAGCGCAAGTCGGAGTCGCCCACCTAGATTTCCGTATCAATTACAGGATTGTAGGCCAGGTTTACAATTTATTAAAGTTAAAGACACACATATAGAGTGCATAATAATAAGACTATAAATATTTTTTCTATAAAATATCTGTCACTTTTTGGATTTTATTTTATCTGTGTTATAAGTTTTCACTTCTTGCTAAATTTAATAATTGTAGGTCCACGGAAAGTACCTTATAGGCTTTAAAGGCAAATTTCATACAAAATGCTACAAAAACGATATATAAAAGGTTTGAAAGGTACTTTGTAAATTGATTTTTCTTGTACTTCACGGTACCATAGACCTGAATATTTGATATTAATTTCAGGTTGATACCTCCATGCAATCTTGAGATTAGTCTTGATAAACTGACAGGCGCTTTGTCCGCCTACAGTGATCCTACAAGACTTCTGTTTTTACCTTTGACATAAGGAAAAACAGCAAAAATTGTAGCTATAATATAATAGAAAAAATAATTAATCATAATTAAATATCATATTAAAAAATTAAATTAGCTTCACGCTGTATCCCGCACACAGCAGGGTAGGCAGAGGGAACCTAGTGTTAAGACACTCCGTTCCCCACTTTCTGCAGAATTATGGAGGCATTGCGTGTTGAGTGGCAGAATTCAACGCCGCGCTTAACCTCGACACCAGAGCGAAGAAATGGACATATAAATTTAAATAAATATTTCATCTCCTCGAGTGGGGATCGAACCCACAACCAGTCGGTTTTGCAGTCACACCTTGTGCCGCTGCGCCACGACCGGCCTCAAAATATCATATTATCAAGCATTATTTTTAATTAATTAATTAAGTAGTAGGTAAGTATACTTAAATATTTAATCGATACATATACTTATAGAGAGAGAGCCAATAGGAGAGCATTAGGGTCAGACGTTCATTATTTCATAAAGACTGAAATTTTCTGTGCGACACCCAACACTGGCAAGTACTATCAGGGAATATGGAGTTTGGTGGTGGTATTTATTAGGTATCTAAGATGCAAAAAATAGTACGTAACTTTTGTTAAATATAAAGCTCAATTTCTTAATATTTTCTTGGGAATTATATTAGAAACTAGCGGCCTGCCCGCGGCTTTGCCCGCTTGAATTAGATGATTATTCATTTAAGAAATAGAGATATTACAAAGAGCCTTAATTATTGATTTATTTATTTGGATAAGTACTCACCATATTATTTGTAAAATAACTTATATTAGCTCCTGTACAGTTTTTAAATTAATCACATATTTTAAGTAAATATATAATTAGTATACAGAATATACATAGAAAGCACGTTATTAGGCATTTTTATATAATCTATGAAATAATCAATATTTTCGGTCAAGTTCAACTCGTACTCATGACCCGAGAGTTTCGTACCAGTTTCAAGAATGGAGATACATCAAAAGAATTATTAAAGTTGTCATTTTGTATCAAATTAAGTACAGATTAAAATTTGTACCTAATAGTTTTTTTCTGTGACACAAATACAAAAAGTTGTCAATTTTTGAAGAATAATTTTGGAATTTTCCTTTATACGTGCCGTAAATTTTAACTTCTTAACAAATTTCGTAATTGTGTATCAACGGGATGCATAAACCCTCATAGTTTATCGTCATTTGATTGCGATGATTTAGAAGATAGATTTTTTTGTGCTCTAAGGGAATATAGACTTGAACATTGAGGTATCTAACCTTTAAGCGATCTTGTACAAAATACTCTTGACAGACAGACAAACAACAAAGTTATCTTAAAAGGATTTTGAGGTGTTTTTGTACCCTAAAATAC
>JAATLQ010016009.1:1004-13270 GCA_013421005.1 Heliconius erato x Heliconius himera | reverse complement strand
AAAGCAGCGCATGCGTGAAAGTGTCTGAACGGGTAGGACTTTATACACATTTATCATATTTATGTCAAACTACAATAAAATATACATATAATAAACCATATATCATCCTTCCCTGAGAAATACTCTACATAATGGTGAAAACCGCATCAAAATCCGTTGGGTGGTTTAGAAGAAGATAACGTAGAAAGGCCAGACAGAGAAAAAAATCGTTCTTATTTTATAAGATATAGAGATAGAGATAGAGAAGAGATATATACATAAGTTCTATATATTAATAGGATTTAGGATCTGTATTTAGAAAATTATTAAATATTAATGTGTTATCTGTGTTTTAGCCTGATTAATTTGTTATATATACTATTATAGCATTATTGGAATTGTCATAATTGAGATTGTTATATGTATTGGCTCTGTTACATTATTGGCTTAACAAAATAATTGCTGTGAATTTATTATAAGGCGTTTCTTCCATATCTTTTATTATTTTTACTTTTATTCATAATGTGTTAAGTAATGATAATGAGTGTTTGCGTGATGGTAATAAGTAATTAAATAAGGCTATCTTATTATTGTTATTACATAAGCCAAGAATAATCTGTGAACGTTGACCTGCCTCCGACTACAAGTATCCTGAGCTCCAATCAAATCAGGGAGGTATTCACCGATTTCATCATTTTGCAATCGCAAGGGCAGGTTCCCTCGTTATAATACAGATCAAGCACACCTATCCTTCCGAGCATGTAGTCCTATCGCTCGACTCTGTCAGGCTGTGAAGGGAAGCCAGTGAAGACATAAATTTAATATTTAATACATACTTATAATGCACATCCATCCATCCATCAGCCTTTCGAAGTAATAATGCACATAATATATCCATAAAGACTTTGCAATAACTTTTATTAAGTAAATTAAAATTAAATTAAATTAGCTTCACGCTGTATCCCGCACACAGCAGGGTAGGCAGAGGGAACCTAGTGTTAAGACACTCCGTTCCCCACTTTCTGCTGAATTCTGGAGGCATTGCGTGTTGAGTGACAGAACTCAACGCCGCGCTTAACCTCGACACCAGAGCGAAGAAATGGAAATATAAATTTAAGTAAATATTTCATCTCCTCGAGTGGGGATCGAACCCACAACCAGTCGGTTTTGCAGTCACACCTCGTGCCGCTGCGCCACGACCGGCCTCAAATAATAAATTAAAATAGACAAAGTATAAACAAAATAAAAATATATCATAAAGCTAAGAAGAAAAAACTACCAATAAACATAGGAAGCAATAGATATATGTACAAGGCTGTTCAACCATTAAAAAAGTGGGCGCGAATTTTGCATACGAGACAGTCTGCGGGCCACACATCAGTATCCTTAATGTCATAATGGTAAAAAATTGGCCTTTGTTTAAAAGCTTTAATTCACAAACAGCTTGATTAAATAATAAATATATTAGTGATACTTTTGTAAAGTTTTTTGAGAAAATAGTTTTCTTATGTTTGTCGGCAAACCTGAGGTAGAAAGTAAATTAGAATCAAAATGTGTTTTAGGGTCAAATAAGTATGACATTTTTTATTAAATATAAATGAATTAAAACATTACTACTCCAAGATCCAAAGGTTTCCTAGAAGAGATCACTTTATGCGATAAGCTCACCTTGTTGTACGTTTTTAAATTATTATTTTTAAGTTTGTAAGTTGTTTTGTTTTTTTTAAAATGTTCAATAAAGTATATTTATTATTATTATTATTAAAAGCTCTACTTCACAAGTATATTTTGAGCCATGTTACATACAACCTGTAGCGCAATGTCAAGTGTCATAGGTAAATCTTACTTTGAAAAGAGTTTTCATAATTTCTCAACTTCATCTGTAGACGCTATGGGGCATCCTTCGTCTCGTCGAATGTTAACAACCCGCATGTAGAGACACAAAAAAAGTATCGATACTTTTTATATTGGTATCGAGTACATTACCTTTCGATATCGATACTTTTGTACTTGATAATGTTTATTCTATACTTGTATTTATCAAGTACTTTTTTATGAGTATCTTATTGAATAAGTTACCCAACTGACATGGCCTTTCGGCTCATACTAATGATAGAAACATCTCACTCACACGCATTCTTCCATTAGAATCCTTTGTATGGGAGGATGGTAATGGGAATATTTTTAAAATTCTAAATTATCCTCTCATTTAATTACTTTTAATAAGAATTATAATAGTAATGGCTACTTAATTTTATTTTATTTTGCTTTTATTCCTTTTTAGCTAGTTATTTTAATTGTATTAGTATAATCATAAAACGATAATAAACTTTTTTTAATTTAAATTTGAATTTGATTTTTAAATTAGTTACACTTCTACTACACGAGTACTCTGAAAAAACCCCTAACCGCTTATGACCAAAACGGCTCGAAAAACTTTTATTATTAAGCGATGTAAAAAGAAGTAATGGGATTTATAAAATTTTAAATTTTTTTACTGACTAACTTCCATTACCGTATGCACATTATTCCCTAAGAAAAGTACTCGATACTTGAAAGCATCGATACTTTTGTGTGTGGTTCAAATTTTATTAAAAAAAAATTGTTTATTATTTTTTCACAAAACCAGGTTTTTTAACTTATTTTTATTTATGTTCGTTCAGTTCTACTGAAACTAATCACGTAATATCAACGTCAAGTAATGACGTTACTTACTGACTGACATTGACGTGCTAATGCCAAAGAATGAGAAAATGAAAATAATTTATTACTCCGGTCTACGACGACATTTTATTAACAAATGACCCAGTAGCAATATAAACAAATAAAATGTTTTTTGTGTGCATATGAGATAAGTCATTTAATACTATAATGAGATAATAAATTAAAATTATCTGTTATGTAAATAATGCGATATGAACACACACACACCCAAACACTCTGACTCTATCAGTAGTCTTAAGGTGTTTAGAGGGTAATTGAGGTTGGAGGAGGATTCAAATTTGCTATTTTTATAAATACACAATACACAAACACACACTAAAAAAAGAAAAATATTTTAAAATAAAAGTCAAGTATATTGTCACCGTGTAATATACCAGTCACCATAAAGGAGTGAGAATGGCTGACTGAATACTCTCAATCAATCTCAAAGGAGTATGGATATGATACTCTTTTGAGTCATCCACTGACATCGACCTCTGCATACATACCTTCCGGGGTATCCTAATGCTTTTATGTGACCGACCTTTAGTATCATTGATACTTTATTTTCGAAGGTCAACCAAGGTTTTCTCTACCCATGCCTTTCATATCATTCACTCTATCTTCATAAGTTTATTTTGCCATTATTACTAAAATAATGATGTTATAGAGTTTTCTCAGATTCTACGAAGAAACCGCATCTTCACAGCATTCATCTTTCTTTTATTCTTCTTATGTCATCATACCATCAAGCCGACGCACGCATGTATTTACATGATGTTTCATTAGTCCATATGTGTCCTACATAAGTGTCCTAATAATAGTTTACTATATCTTAGTGGTTGCCTGTAAGAAATCACTTGCAGTGATAAGGCCGCCATTGCACATATTCTGTTAAATTATATATGGATAAGTAAAATGAAAACTTGTAAAGTCTTATGTGCAATAAAGTGTTATTTATTATTATTATTATTATGAAGCATCATGTAAATACATGCGTGATGATGCGCGCAAAATACACGCGCATCATCACTTTATATCTCATGTAATTAAATTAGAATAAAATAAAATATTTTTTCACAATTTAACAATTTTTATGGAGACTAGACCAGAAATTTTCTGCACTTCACTAAATGTTAAAAGCGTGGCAAAATTCTTTCTGAATAACATTAACTAAGATTTCCTTCATTTAAATTGTATATAAAATTTGACACGTCACGGGTCTTGTAAAACAAAATGCTGCTTTAAATTCAGCCAGGCGCAGGGGCACAAAGTGAGACTGTGAAATCGCGGTTCGATCCCCACTCCATGAGATGAAATATTTATTTAAATTTATATTTCCATTTCTTCGCTCTGTTGTCGAGGCAAAGCGCGGCGTTGAGTTCTGCCACTCAACACGCAATGCTACCACTCAACTCCAGAATTCGGCAGAAAGTGGAGTACGAAGTCCCCTAACATTGGGTTCCCCCTGCCTATCCTGCTGTGTGCGGTATACAAGCTAATAATAAGATAAAAAACAAAATATTATAATGAGTGGATTGCTAACATTTCATTAAGTTTACATTGATTTCACTTATGTCACGTACACATGCGTAAAAATGAAACACAAAAGCTTACACTTGGACTCCAAGAGAAAATGCGAATGATCATTTTAATTTATTTAAATAATAAACAACTTAACAAAATGACTATAATAATTTCATAATCACAGATAGGTTATAAAAAAAAATAACATAAGTAAGAATATAAATCGATAAAAGAATCGTTTTTTCATGCTGTCATGCTTTAGAAATCTTATCTTTAGCCTGTCGCTTATGTTTGTTCTTTTTGTATATCAGTTCTATTGTCCAAAATATAATTACTATAGCAATACAGGACGTTAATATATAGAAAGCTGTCGAGTAACTGTTCGTCAAGTCCCTTATTGCACCTGCAACATAAACATTTAAGGTGTTTATCATTTAAATATTGTAAATGTAAAAATAATAATAAATAAACAATTCAATGTTACGAAAATTGCCTAATAGATTTTAATATAATATAATACATAAATCATTTATGTTTCTTTCGTTACAATATGACCTTTTTCGTTAGATATAAAAGTATCTTCACAGTCGTGTCGCGTTTTCGAAGGTCAACCGAAGTGTCCCCCTACCTCTTTTATCGCTCACCTTCTGCATTCAGCATATTCTATGTAGAAACCGCAAGTCCACAGCATTCATCTTTCTTTCATTCTTCTTATGTAATACCCACGTTTCGGTGCTGTTTACTCATTGTAGCGTCGGTACCGACACTGCTTTGTGTATGGCCAAACGTACAGCTGGGCTGATGTGTTATTTGGCACCCGTTTGAATGCTAAACGGCGGAAAGTGGTCAACGGAAATGTCTTAATGGTAACGGAATATCTTATGACTAGGTCCCCAGGTTCCCTCTACCTGTACTGTCATGTGCGGGATATAGTATGAAGCTAAAATAGAACTTAATATTTATTACTCACCAACTATAGGACCCAGTACCATTGTAAATAAACCATACAATCCTAAATATATTCCCATAGCTGATGTAAATTTATCTTCACCTACAGCGTCCGCTATTACCACCGGTATCAACATTATTATTGTACAACGAGATATTCCGGCTAGTGTTATGAATATTTGTATAAAAGTCATATTCTGTGTTGACAGCATTGCTGAAAAAAATAACAAAGTAAAAAAGTAAAAAATTAGGGATGACAGAACTGTAAGAAAAAAATACAATTTCTCAATTTACATTTAAATTTATAATTTGATTTAGCTTTAATATATTTTGATACAAATTAAAATTTTACTTATGCAAGTTTTCACTTTCCCGCCATTACGCTAGATCACAGTTCCTTAATATAGTAATCGTAGCTCTAATAAAAAAAAGAGACAAGAGTGTTTTCAATAGAAAAATGATTTTGTTTCGTATGGTAATAGCGTAGTATTTTTAAGCTAATTATATTTAAAAACTTAATAATTCAGAGTTAAATTTATTGACTCTTCATTTAAAAATAATTAAATTACTAGTATTTTTAAAATTAAAATTATCATTTAAGCGTTCTGTATTAATGATAGATATGTCAAATAATTGAAAAAAAACGTACATAAATGGCTGTATATAGATTAATAGAATATCTGAATAGAAGTATAAAGGTACGTTTGTCTATATATGTAAGTACCTATTAGTTACTTTACATACCAATTCTCGTAGCAAAGGCTATTGTTAGGCCCATAACGTAAATCGTTTGGCTCCCGATTTTAGTGAGCCATTTGTTCAAAATTATAAATAATATTCTTGTCACTACATCTCCCACAGAGTTTAGAGAGATAGTAAAGGCTACGTCACTCTGAAATAAAAACGTTGTATGATCTTGAAATGTATTGATTCAAGCAACATACACATTTGTGTTTAAATAATTCTCATTATAAAATAAAATTAGCTTCACGCTATATCCCGCACACAGCAGGGTAGGCAGAGGGAACCTAGTGTTAAGGCACTCCGTTCCCCACTTTCTGCCGAATTCTGGAGGCATTGCGTGTTGAGTGGCAGAACTCAACGCCGCGCTTAACCTCGACACCAGAGCGAAGAAAATGGAAATATAAATTTAAGTAAATATTTCATCTCCTCGAGTGGGGATCGAACCCACAACCAGTCGGTTTTGCAGTCACACCTCATGCCGCTGCGCCACGACCGGCCTGTCATTATAATATTATATTAATAACAAACAGAAATTAAGAAACAAAGTGTACAGTCCGCGGAAAGTGTAATGCAAATTGTAAGAGTGACACAACACGCAATACCTCGAGAATTCTGCGAAAAGTGGGGAATAGAAGTGTCTTAGCGGGAATAAAGTGTCTTAACACTATGTTCACAGATTTTGCTTACCCCGCACATGTGCGGCATACAGCGTGAAGCTAAAAAAGTAAATATATAAGTATAGTATGTATTTATTATCTATAAGTAATGCAATCTAAATGTAATAAAAATTTAAAATATCTACATACTTCAGACCACCCCATGCCGTATAAGAATTGTGGAAGCAACATCGTGATTGTTAAGTCAGCAAATATAACCAACGCTATTCCACAAGAAGCGTTCGACAAAAGATAACTTTTTAACAACGGAACATCTATAAAGTTAGAGATGACAGAACTGTAAGAAAATAATACAATTTCTCAATTTGCATTGAAATTTGTAATTTAATTTACTTTTTTTATTTAATTTTTAATTTACTTTTTAACAAAATTAATATCTTACTTTGATACATTGCTTTTATTTTGTTCTAGTTCTTCTAAAATCTGTTTCTCGTTTGAGCTCTCTTTTATGGTTTCTATATTTGATGCTTTATATGATAATGTAAGATCATCTACTTTTTCCTTTTCACTTGCCAAAAGAGATTCTATTTCTGAAACTTAAAAAAATTTACTATTATTTCCATTTACATCATATAATACAAAGATACAAACAAGTTCGAAAAGATTTTTGTGGTAGGTAATTAAGTTTAAGGAATGTCTATAAAATATTGTCATAAATAAAAAATTGGCCCCATCGTGGCACACAACTGAATCGATTCCCAACCAGAAGAATGAATTATTTTCATTTCCTGGTAATTAAATACCTAAACCAATGTAAAGGCAAAACCAAGATGTCGTAGGTGTCGGTGATTAATTATCATCAGTGGGGAAAAAGTGGTCTTAACAAAAGATTTCCTTTGCATACCTTGCTATATGCGCTATAAATCGTGAAGCTAAAAAATCTTTGAATTCGAACTAAAATTATAACATTGCCTTTTCCTAAAACATGCGTTTAATTAAACGAACTCCGGACTACAACAGCTATTGTGAAATATTATTAAAAATAGCAATAGGTACTTTTGGAAATAAGGTTTCTAGGTTGCGTTAAAATAAGAAGAGTTTTATCGAAGAGACTGTTTTTTTTCACTTTTATTCACTTCAGAGCTCATTGACCTGGCTACTGTCGGCTTTCAAAGTTAAAGGGGCTATTTTCATATTATATTTATTTATTTTCCTAGATTAAGGTCAACTGATTAAACTTAATAACATAAGGATAGTATTCTTAATGTTATTAAGTTTAATCAGAAGCTGATTCTTAATAATTATGTCCAATCTATATATGTTGAAAATGTTTTAAATAAAGTATAATGGACTAAATAATATATAGTATAGGTGCTAAGTGAATCAATTATATAATTTTTACTAAGAAATATATATACGGCTAATAGATTAAAAGAGGGGCTGCATCTGACTGTAAACGATATGATTATATTTTAAGCTAGCGACCTGCTCGAGAGTTCACCAGCTTTAACTACGCAACTATTTATATATAAATCTAAATTACTGTGGTGTTATAATAGCAATATCATTTAAAGGACAATATGTATACATTGAAAACTAAAGTTTAAACCAATTAAACATAATATAAAATAAAATATTTATAACAATATTTTATATTGGTATAACTTATACTTTGCTTGCTTGTAAAAACTGTGTTTATATCGTTTAAGCAGCATAGTACACGCTAGTAGAGACAAACGGACAAAATGACAAATACAAATAATTAAAAAATCCTTGCTTTGGGTTCTATCAAACCGATAATGTCCTCAATAATATTGTTTTTCATATCTGCAGACCTATGTTCAGACCGCGATCAGTAATAATTTTATTATAAATACAGACTGTTTTCATTTTTAAAGTGCGAGTTTGAGGCACTCAATACGCTATGTCTCGAAAATTAGCTGGAGAATGCGAAACACATTGTCTTAACCTAGGTTCCCTCTGATAATCCTGTTATGCGGGAAAAATGTTGTATCTGTTCCTATAAGAATATGAAAAATTAAATACCATTTTCTTTATTTTCAGGTACTTCAATTTTCTTCATATGCCACGAAGCTGGATGAAATAGAGCCATACCGACGATATTTTGCATGGATATTCCTGCTATTAAGAGAAAAGTCCCTTTATATCCATAGTTTTCTTGCGCCCATTTGATGAAATAAGGAGAGACTAAAGTTAGCGCCCCTGTAAGTGATTTAAAGACACTATTAGTAGTTAACTCAGTAAATATTTATTATTTCAATAAAAATAATAAAGAAACTGTCTCAAGTATGTTTTTGTTGTATCCATGAAATGTTATTTAAAAATATAAACTACGAGCATTATTTTTATGTGCCATAATACGAGAGAGAACTTAAAAAAATATACATGTTTAACAAATAAAAAAATATGTTACAGTATATGGTATATAAACATAGACGAAAAACTCTATGAAATGAGAAGTTTATAAAAAGAAGGAGAAGAAGATAACTCATTGTTCTACATCACTATAAATTTAATTTTCCCCATAGATGTCCTAGTAATACAATTAACTAGTATACTCCATTTCAGTCCTTGTTTAAAATCGTCCTGCTACACAAATGTGGAGTCTTTATAACAAAAGTATTAGCAATATTTATTTATTCTTGATTGCACAAAATATATGTATTACAAAAATGTACAATAGGCGGGCTCAACGCTAAATAGCATTTTTTACCAGTCAACCATTAATATGAGAGAATAAGATGTGTAGGTGTGCAAGATAAATATTATAGTAAACGCGACGGTCGTAGGTTGGATTCCCACTATATGCAATAAGTATATTTTCTCATATTACTTACACTATTTTTTCCTACTTTTATTTTTGGATTTGTATTAAAACATGTTATTTAAGAAAAAATATTCTTAAATATAATTGTACACGTAGTATTAAGTAACTGTGTTACAAATTTAATTAAATCGAATAAATGTCAAATATTTATTTAATTTAAATAATTTAACAAATATCATATAATATAGAGAATTAAGGACAGTCGTGGCGCAGCGGTACGAAGTGTGACTATAAAATGAACTGATTGTGGGTTCGATCCCCACTCGAGGAGATGAAATATTTACTTAAATTTATATTTTCATTTCTTCGCTCTGGTGTCGAAGTTAAGCGCGGCGTTGAGTTCTGCCACTCAACACGCAATGTCTCCAGAATTCGGCAGACAGTGGGGAACGGAGTGTCTTAACACTAGGTTCCCTCTGCCTACCCTGCTGTGTGGGGGATACAGCGTGAAGCTGATTTTATTTATTTATATAATATAATTTTAAAAAAATTGGTTGCAATATAACTCTGAAGTACATTATATAAAGTTAACAATTTTCAATTTCATAGTACATTACTTACCTACAATAGTTTGCGTGAAACTGACAGCCAGAAGCCGTCTCTTAACGAAATAGTTGTTCAGCATTGTGAACGACAAATTGACTATCATTCCATTTCCAAAGCTCTGGAAAATTATGAAAAAATATATATTTTATTGATAGTGAAATCTAATCCCATCAAAAGCATCCTGTTAAAAACCAGCGAAGACTCAATGAAGCTGTTTGTTTATCTATGAAATTAATGAAATTTCTTGTTAAAGCCAAGCCAAGTCTAAGGTTCCTTATTAGCAATATTTATAGAATCTGCCTATTTGTATGTGACGGATCGTTAAACGTTTTTTAAGCGTAATTACGTGTTGATATATACTTACAAGCCGATTACCAAGTCAGGCCATAGATTAAAAGTTATTATTATTTGGTAATAACTTTATAAGTAGAAATCAATACTAAAAATTAAACACTTAAAAATATTAATATTTTGGAAAATGATAGTGATAGTACTTTATCTTTAAGTTTTATTAAATGCAACGCAAAAACAGAACAATATGAACAAATTATGTGACGCTGATATCAGTACAGCGTAGTCGCTTGACAAAAAGCAGCATAAACCAGTTTAGACCAAAATAAAATACGTGCCGCACTTGACAGCCGATGTCATATTTACACTATATATGAACACTAGCACAAATGCAAGGTTCAGCTTTGATCTCGCGCACTGGTGGTGGTATATTAAGACACTTCGCTATCTGATATGGTGTCACGTAAATTAACATAATACAATATATTTTGTAAAAAGTTCGAAAATATGAAATAAATCGGTCATGTGCGAGGATGTGGATTCGCTCACTGATGAACAGTATGCACGCATATGCACTCAATTTGTATGAAATGAACTTATTGTATGTTCACAATTTTCATTTTTCGGATTGTTTTCTTTATTTGTATTGTATGTTCTAAATTTCATAACTACGGAAATTACTCTATAGGTTTTGATTACGCGGCAAATTTCATAAAAAATGCAGCAAAAATGACGTATAAATGCTCGTTTCTTTTATATGTGTTGACTTAATTTTGTCTGTTTCAAAGGACCGTAAACCTCGATATTTGATTTAATTTTGTTAACGCAATCTTGAGATGATCTTGACAGATGGACAGACAGAACTACAGGCTGATGGACTGCAAATTCGTAATATAAGATTTCCGACTTTTTGTTGAGATATGGTATCTTGATAATGAAAAAAAGTCACTTATGCAACTTAACGTGTGAGTTCAAATCAGTGGCGTAGCTAGGGTATTTGCTGCCTGGTGCGGCCTAGGACTTGATGCCCTTTAAAATGGTCAAAATAATTTCAGATTTCAAAACACACTAGAGTAGATATATAATTTTTTATTGCTTCAAAACTATAATAACTATATATAAGTTATAATGGAGGTATAATGGTGTGTCAAGTGGCGACGAATGCGGCGTTGGAGACCGCAACCCAACACGCCACGAGGTGGAGGAAGGAGCTACAAATAGCTACGTGGAATGTAAGAGGAGGGATGAAAGAAAAGATGAATGAACTGTTAGATGTGATGGATGATAGAGATTTGGATGTCGTCTGCGTGATTAGACCTAGCGGAAGGGCAATAACACTACCGATTTACCGGGCAGTCGAGTCGCTTTCTGGGCCGGCGTACCAGAAAACCAGCGGGGCTGTCAAGGTGTAGGTGTGCTATTATCCTCTCGATTGGTTAGTGCAACGGTTGAATACAAGGCGATCCACCCGGGACTGCTTTGGATTCGCTTTAAGCTGAGGATAACAAGAATATTCTTGTTAGCGGCGTATGCGCCAGTATCCTCAGCTCCATTAGGCGAACTCGAGGAGTTGAGTTTTGGGAGAGTGTCAGGGTGCGTTAGAGGGAATGAAAAATTAATAATATGTGGCGATTTGAACGGATGAATCGGAAGTGCGCGAAGCGGTTACGAGGGAGTGCTAGGTCAATATGGTGACAAGAAAATAAATGAGACTGGAAAGCTTACATTGGAAATTTGCAAGAAAAGGTATTTGTTTGTGGCAAACACGACGTTTGAACACAAATAAATTCACATGTATACATGGGAGCGAGGGGAAGGGAAAAGTATGATTGATTTATTCCTAGTGGATCAGCGTATTCGAAGCCAAGTTATAGACACGCGAGTGTTTAGTGGTTCTGAGCTGGGAACAGACCATTATCTAGTCGTTGCTAGAATAAGGGGTCTGTTTGCAGGTTGGCGCAATTACACAAGGTGTCCAAACTTGGAGTCAAATTATCGCATAAGAAACTAGAAGCTTCAAGATCCACCGATTAGAGAGGAATATCAAGAAAGAGTTTCCAAGA
>JAATLQ010016004.1:0-21107 GCA_013421005.1 Heliconius erato x Heliconius himera | reverse complement strand
GCTTTCTGCCCCTCCCTAGCATAGATTTGGCACATTCGCGGCCGCGTGTCACTGTTGTCTCTCATTCTCACCTTACGTCTTGTACTTGAGCGAGACGTCGGCACGTCAAGGCAAGTCTCCTATACTCACTTCTAATTTAACATCCGGCTAGTCACAGGTCAGATCACATTCACATATAAGTTTGCTGCCTTGCAAATGTTAAAGGGAACCAATCAATTCACTATTTAAAAACAAACTTCTAAATGTGTAGACACTCTATTATCATAGTTTATTCTATTATTCGTATACGATGATATCTTTGCGGTTCATTCGATTGTTCGACATTAATTCGTGCACTGATATGCAGGTTAAAGAACTGCTGATGTCGTTCGGTCAGCTGCGAGCCTTCAACTTGGTGAAGGACTCCTCGACAGGCCTCAGCAAAGGTTATGCCTTTGCGGAGTATGTCGATATATCGATGACTGACCAGGTACTATATAAAAAAAATTAAAATATTAAATATGTTTAAAGAAAATGAACATATTTACTATAAAGAACAACTTCTAGGCGATCGCCGGTCTTAACGGTATGCAGCTGGGCGACAAGAAGCTGATAGTACAGCGCGCGAGTATCGGCGCCAAGAACTCCACCCTAGGTAAGTGTGCGTCTGACGCGACCCAAACAAACCACTGAACTGTATTAACGGTGTTTAACTCTGTAAGGGTATTTATTAGACTGTAAGTACGCATTAGATATATATTATCAATTGTTATTCGTATAGATTGGGTAATTTGGAATTAAGTAATTGCTTAGAGTCTGTTGTAATTTGCGTTTATCATTTTTCTATCGGTGTCACTTTCTTTTTAAATGTTGCGTTTTTTTTCTAATATCGAACTGTTGAGATGATATTTAGTTGGTTTTTGATACATGCTTGCGTCTGTTTGTCGTGCAGCGATGACGGGCGCGGCGCCGGTGACGCTGCAGGTGGCGGGGCTGACGCTGGCGGGCGCGGGGCCCGCCACCGAGGTGCTGTGCCTGCTCAACATGGTCACGCCCGACGAGCTGCGCGACGAGGAGGAGTATGAGGACATACTGGAGGACATCAAGTATGTACATTTACATATCTTAAAATAGGTTTCCAATTTCACCTGTATATCAAAACGCAGTCTCAGATTCAAATCCAGTAAAAATGTAATAATATCTATATATTAAAGTGTTTTCTTGATTCTGTCAAGGCACAGTTAAATGAGTGTTACTAAAAAACTACTGTAAACACGACGATCATGTGTTTGATTCCCGCTTGGGGAATGATATATTTTATATTTACTCGCTCTGGTAACGAGGCAAAAATGCGGCGTTGAGTTCCGCTACTCGACACACAATGCATCGTCCATTCCGTGGAAAAGTGTCTTAATGGGCGTTTGAATTCTTTCCAGTGTCTTAACGCTAACGGTTTCCCCTGCCTTGGCTAAGTGCTAAGCTAGACTGTGCTGAGTATAGCTTGAAATTAAAAAAATATTCCTACTAATATAATAAAACTGGAAGATGGCAGTAAAGCTAGGAAATATTTTAATATTTGTTCTTTTTTTATTTGTAATTATTCTATTTTAGTCGAAAGTCTAATTTAAAAATAGTAATGGTGATCATGAAATGTCATCTTTCATAAACAAATACCAGTGTGGAAGTAAAATTTCAGAGAAGAATACAAAAAATTATATATTATTTTATTTATAATCATAATTGAAATTAAGTAATGTTTCCCATATATTTTATCAGATTACAACCTAAAAAAATAACGCTTTTATTTTTTTATTTTCAGAGAGGAATGTAATAAATATGGATGTGTGAGGAGTATAGAAATTCCAAGACCTATTGAAGGTGTTGAAGTACCAGGATGTGGAAAGGTACTACTTTATCTAACCTATAATTTTGCAGTATAATATTGCTGCCAGTTTTCTATTACATCGACCGTTTTAATTTCTTAAAGAAAATCGAAAATTTAAAAACATGGTTTTTTGTGACTTGATAAATATTATTTATACACTTTTATTTCTATAGGAACAACATATTTTGATATTGCATCACATAATACTGTGGCGCAGGGGTACAAAATGTGACTGTAAATGCGGTTTGTGGGTTCGATTCCCACTTAAGATTCCCTGATATGCGAGGGATACAGCGTGATAGTAAAAAAATATACGTGTATATTAAACTCACCTTCTTAACCCACAGATTAGGTAAATAAGGTCATTTTTTAACATTTTTTAAAGTGTTATTCCACACTTAAGAAAGAAATATACTTATTTAGAAAACGTGTAAAAATTTGAACGTAGCTGGACTCGAACCCGCGCCTCCTGGAAACCGGTGTCCAGGAGGCGCGGGTTCGAGTCGAGCTACGTTCAAATTTTTATACGTTTTCTAAATAAGTATTTAAAATTCATTTCTGTATACTGATGTCACTTTTCTATTTCACAGGACAATAAATATTCTCTACAAAAATTATGAACTATGTACGTTTTTGTTTTTTCAGGTATTTGTAGAATTCAACAGCATTGCTGATTGCCAGAAGGCACAACAAACACTGACAGGTCGTAAATTCAGCAATCGAGTCGTAGTCACTTCATACTTCGATCCTGACAAATACCATCGCAGAGAATTCTAAAATAATTCTAATTTTAATGATTCCTCCATTGCAAAATAATAATTAAAATCTCGTAAAAATGAATTGTTTTTGAATGAATGTGCAAGTGTTGCACAGCTAAGTGTATTAACAGATATTAATAAAAATAAATCTATCTTTGGTTCATTTTTTATTTCTAGATTTTATTATACAAACAAATACCTTAACATACTTTAACTTAAATATTTCCAATTAAAAAAATGTATTATTTTCTTATACACTTATATCATGCTGCATAGCTGGTTGGTAAGTGTTGAGAGAACCAGTCTCAGACGCGAGTACAATTTTTCTCATAATTATATACAATACGCCTCCAATAAGCAACATACCGATTCCAGACATCAAACTTATAGCCCAAGCTGGTACTGCGTTTCCATCTGTAATATTAAAAAATACTAAATAAAATATTACAATTTGTTAATTTCTTTAACACGCAGTGTAAATAGAAAATAGTATCGTGATCACAACGCTGGTATTGATCGTATAATAAAAAAAATAATTATAAATTAAAACGACAGTAAAAATGATAAGGGCGGAATGTCCGGTGTAGAATAAAAGAACTTTCTGTATATATCTGTTATTATTCTCTATTTCTAGATTCCTCGGAAGACGAGACCGCGCTGTTTTACCCGACCCGAGGATATGAAGATAATTTAAATATTTATGCATAACGTAATCATTTTATCCAAATAGGAATCGACACTACATTCATCGACGCATATGGTAGATTGCACCACTGCGCATTGACGTACTGGCAACAATAGAAATAAATAAATCAGCTTCACGCTGTATCCCGCACACAGCAGGGTAGGCAGAGGGAACCTAGTGTTAGACACTCCGTTCCCGTGCCGAATTCTGGAGGCATTGCGTGTTAAATGGCAAAACTCAACGCCGCGCTTTGTCTCAACGCCAGAGCAAAGAAATAGAAATATAAATTTAAGTAAATATTTCATCTCCTCGAGTGGGGATCGAACCCACAACCAGGCGGTTTTACAGTCACACTTTGTGCCGCTGCGCCACGACTGGCTCTAACAATAGAAATATTATTAGTAATATTTAAGTATAGTAAAACAACAACATGACTCACGATAATACGTGCGAGTCATCACACGCCTTCCTCGTAAAATTTTTCTTCGTGCTTCTGCTTCATGTGCAAACGTACTGAGAATTACTGAAAACACGCAAAAGTATAATTTTAAGTTTTTTTTTTTACAAATATGAATCTAACAAATTATGGGGTACACAATAAACACTACTACCGTTTTATAAACATTTTTAAAGTGTTAATCCATACTTAGGAAACAAAAATATTTATTTATAAAGCGCCTCCTGGAAACCAACCAGGACCTGGTCGGTTTCCAGGAGGCGCGGGTTCGAGTCCCGCTACGTTCAAATTTTTATACGTTTTCTAAATAAGTACTACTACCGTTTCCATTTTCCGCCCATTTAGGATCACAGACTTGGGCTGCGTAACTTATTCCATACCGCATGATTTAAAATATAATTAAAAAAAAAAAGAATTTCAATTTCATTAAGTAACTACCAATAAAAAAAAAACAGTTTAAGTAATCAAGTAGATTAATACTGTTATCATGTTATGTATTTGTATGTTAAATAGAATAGAGGTAGGTTAAGTTAAATATTAACTTAGAAATATAGGTAGGTAGGCTAAATATTAATAAGCTTTATTATTATTTTTTTAAGCTTTATTATTATTTTTTTGTTAAATAGATTCGCAATACTATTTTTTTTGGCTTCACGCTGTATCCCGCACATAACAGGGTAGGCAGAGGGAATATGAGAAACTAGTGTTAATACACACCGTTTCCATTTTTTGCCGATTTCTGGAGGTATTGCATATTGAGTTGCGGAACTCAACGCTGCGCTTTGGCCTGTCAAACTTCGTCGCAATACTATATTTACAAATAATTATAAACATTTATATATAAAATACTTACCAAGCACCACAGCGAGATAGAACCAAACAGATTTCCTTTGAACCATCTTTTTAGTTTTTAATTTCGTTTTCGACAATTAATAAGTTATTTTTCTTTTATCACCATACAATATACTGCGAGTTATAGGTGTGTTTTGTTGCCTCAAACGCTTATCTCGTAATGATAAGATAGTGATTAGTAATGCGATAACACATGGCATACTTATAAAGGTAATATTGTTAAACACATAAATTTTTCAAATATGGTTCCTATTTCATAAATAATAATTTTTTTTACAAACAAATGCATCATAATTTATTCATGTATTATAGTTTTTGATCAGATTATAGTGAAAGTAGGAACTACCCTCCAATGACCAAAAAAATATAATATCTTGCAATATGTGTTTTATTAATAACGTGCCAAGGCATTATTTATTAAATAATATTTTCAAAATTTTTGAGACACGTGGCGCAAGGGCACTAGGTGTGACTGTAAAATCGACTGGTTGTGGGTTCGATCCCCACTCGAAGAAATAAAATATTTACTTAAATTTATATTTTCATTTCTTCGCTCTGGTGTCGAGGCAAAGCTCGGCGTTGAGTTCTGCCACTCAACACGCAATGCCTCCAGAATTCAGCAGAAAGTGGGGGTTAAAACAAAGCAATTGGTGAAACTTTTAAGTAAATCAGTTCAGTACTTTCAGAGACCATACAGATAGACAGACAATAAATAAAAAAAAAATATTTGAGCTTTCTATTATTCTTTTTAAGTGTCCCTATATCTATTTTAGTCAAAATTACTAAATGTACAGACAAAATATTCTTACTATTTTATTATACATAGAGATAGAGATAAAAAAGTATAGATTTTTTTTTCAGCTTTAAGCTGTATCCCGCATGGAGCAGGGTAGGCAGAGGGAGCCTAGTGTTAAGATAATCCTCTTCACTTTCAGCCGAATTCTAGTATAAAGTTAATTCTGGCATAAAAAAATAAAATAAAATCAGCTTCACGCTGTATCCCGCACACAGCAGGGTAGGCAGAGGGAACCTAGTGTTAAGACATTCCGTTCCCCACTTTCTGTTCGAGTTCTGGAGGCATTGCGTGTTGAATGGTGGAACTCAACGCCAATTCTGGTATAGATTTCAATAAATCATTCTGAATTATTCAAATATCCATAACATACAGGTAATAAATAAAATGTAAATCAGCACCAACTTGTGTATCAATAAAAAAAAAAGACAGTTATGTTAATACTAGGTTTATTTAATTACGCTAATATGTAAAGGAACTACACGAAAAAAATGTATTATTCTTTAAAAATATTTTTTAAATTTGCCTCTGCTAATACTTTAGCAGTCACAGATTCCGGGTTCTTTGGGGTATGCTTTTCCGTTTGCCTAGACTCACTTCCTACTGCCGCCACAGACTTCTCAATAATTTCATCTTCAGAGACACCTTCAGATTCTAGTTGTTCATATTTTTGTATTAGCCTTCTGATTTGAGTCTCCCCAGCTGGACTCAACATATTGATACTTAAACCGTGACCCTTTGAATGAAATTTTCTGTAATCAAATAAAAAATGTATATCTATTACAATCAGCAGTTATCACAAGAAAAATATTATTAACATAAAGTACTCTAAGCATTAATTAATTTAGAGAAATAAGAGGAAGAGACCATTCAAGGCACAGGGGCATAAGTGTGTGTCTATGAACTCGACAGGTTGTGGATTTGATACCCAAAATAAAATATTTTAAATGTTTTTTAATATTTAATATTTTTATTTCTTCGCTCTGGTATCCAGTTGATTTTCTCCACTCAACACGCAATTCCTCCAGAATTCAGCAGAAAAAGGGTAACGGAGTGTCTTATCACTAGTTTCCCTATGCCTACCCTGGAAATAATATAGAGAGAGAGATGGTTGCTAGATTCATAAGATGTTTAAAGTTAAGAAATATTAATAACCATACGCTCTTATAATATCTTCTTTATAGAGAATTTGTCTTATCGTTTTTACTTCTGGCTTTGGTCTTGCAAATTTGGGTTCAACTTTTGGTGGAAATGCCTTGTATACATCAAACCATAAAGGTCTGTCGTCTGGTTTCATAGCACCGTGTGAGAGAAGACCCTTCACTCTGGAATAAATAGTAAAAAAAAATGTTTAAAAAGTTATTGCCATTTTTTTTTTTTTTTAGTTATTAACAAAAAAGAACCGAATTCAATCGGACCCCATAATCAGAACCTAACGAAACTCTCATTAAACTACCCTTGAAGTGTATCCTTTCTAATAAAAAAAAAAACCTAAATTGGTTATTGTGGTATTGAGTTATTGTCCATTTGTCGCCCACATATTTATTTAATGCAAATTTAAGACTTATGTTATTTTGTCATGGATAACATTGACAGAAATAGACCTAAAACATAAAAAAACAAAAAAAAAAACAGTCAAATTAATAAATTCCTCCTTATGAGAGTAGGTTAAAAATAAAGTCAAATTGATAACCTCCTCCATTTATAAAGTCGGTTAGAATATAGATTCACTGACTAAGTATAGTCAGCCTAAGTAAATAAAAAATCCTTATGCAATATATCCAAATCTTATCATAACTTATTATGTGGAATACAACATAAATGCTTTATTAATAATACATGATTAATTAAGCATTCTATAATTTTTGAAAATTTTTAATTTAATAAATTTTCTATAATAGATTTTTTTCGAGAAAACAGGGTAGGTTAAAAAAAACAATATTCATAAATTTAGTAATATCCTATTTTATTTCAGAATGGAATAATGTCAAAATACTTTTTTATTTCTTAACATAAATAAATTACTTCACACAACATTCAATAAACTAATTATTTTTTAGTTTGTTTTTATTCCTCACAAAAAAATAATTATTAAAAGTCATTTTGCATAAATGATCTACATAAAGTTTATCAGCCATTGCATTTTGTTTCAGAATTTTTTGTTTCAGAAATTAATTTGTTTTAATTTATTAAATACACCTTCTAATTCATCCCCTAACTTGTCCATATCAACTTCTTGATTTGCTTCTGTATCTTCACATCTGTATATGTTAAATGTGTTTCCTCGAAGTATATTAGATAATTACAGTAAGAAATACTTACAATATAAAGATATTACTGTATTTGCATATCAGAATAATTTGTAAGTATGATTTACTTGGACTTAAACTGCTTGCTCATGACATTCAATATTTTTTGGCTTGATTCTCCACCAGCTTCGATTCCTTCGTTAACTTTTTTCTTTTTATTTGTATGAGTGTGTCCAACCCAAGTTAGTAATTTTTTTCTCTACTTTTTCTGATCTGCGCTTAAGCTGTTTTTTTTTTTATTTTTAGTAGATTCATTTAAAAACTCATTAATGAAGTCGCTGAAATCTTCAGCAACTTCATTAATGAGTTCAGATTTCGAGGGTTTCTTAAGAGTTGACATATTTTTTTAAGAATTTCGCGTAAATATATTATAAGCAAGAAACTTATAACGAGTGGCACCAAATTTGTAGTTAACAAAATATGTTATGGCGGATATCAGAAGAATTTTAGAATTTATTTCAAAAATAAATTCAAAAATAGTATATCGTCCATCGGAAAAAGTCATGGTATTGACAATTTTTTGTTAGTTTGTCGAAGGTAAAATAATATAAAGTCGAATTTTTTTTTTAAATTAATTGAATCTTACCTAGTAAATATGGTTCCGATTCGTTCTAATCTACTAGTTGCCATTTTAATTAACGAAACACTGAAACAAATGTTATAGTTTTAAAATTATAGGTTATAAGCTATGACATAAGAAAAGGATATTTATTTTTAAATGTCAATTCATAATTGAAAGATGTTAATGTCAAATGACATTGACAATTTGGAAAAATTATAGTTTGTGCTATATTTTATTTTGTTCTGTTTCTTGTTTAATGGCTTTTAGGCGTGCCAGTGAAGTTTATTTCGCCCATTTACCAAGATACGATGAAGAATGAATCACAGAACACCAAAGGGATTGGTCAATCTATACTAATATTGTAAAAAGGAAACGTTTGTATTTTTGAATGAATCTTTGTATTGTTTTCACACAAAATCTACAACTGGGTATACAAATTGGTCCTCCATTTCAAAAATTCTTTCACCATTAGAAAGCTGCATCTTCACTGAGCAACATAGGCTATATTATATTTCCAAAAAATATAGGTAACTCTAATAAAAATGCAATAATGTAACCCAAGGTGTGAAAAAATTGTGATATACTTGCTGGGTTACTTCTTTGTTGAAAAAAAAATTATTATAAAGTTTGATTGAGACGAAGAGTGACGATACTTTGTCTAGAGTGAGACGGATAGTGACGCTAAGTAAGTGCGAGTGAGATACATAGTGACGCTATCTATCTCACTCGCACTATTATTTGGATTTATTCGCCCCGTTTCTGACGACCCTGGATTTGCCATCTCGATACACCGCACAAGAATACGCCAATATGCATCTCATTTATGGAGAATACTTATGTAACGCTAATGCTGCAGCTAGAATGTATCGGGAGAAATACCCAAACGCTGGGCATCATCCCTATTATCGCGTATTTATTAATGTAGATCGGTCATTCTCAGAAGGTAATTTTCCTAATAAAATGATTAGCGAGGGAAGGCCTGTCATGCCCTCAGAGGTGCTCCAGGCGGCCGAACAAAACCCAAGTATCTCAAGTACGTGGAATTAAAGAGAGCCTCGGAGTATCCAAGAACCAGAAGAAGATGAAAGAGTAGTATTTGTAGTAAGAGAAGTATCTTAGAGCTTGAAAGTTCATCACACGATGTCACTTTTTTCTAAACATTTTTTAAATCTAATGAAAAATACATGACAAAGGTTTTTTTTACACACACACACATTTTCTTATAACTGTCACGACTTGATCTATCTTGTTTTCGGTTTATCGTTGATTTCTGAATCATCCAGTATTCAGTATACATAGTTTAGGATATTTTTTTTTCACTTAAGATTTTACTCCTATTTAGAATTTATAGAAATGATAAAAATATGCTGCATATACAAATAATTGAAATACATATAATTAAAATCTTTCCAGGGTGAATTGCGTTTGGCAGAATATTAGTGAAAATGACAGTAATTCAATTGTTAAAATGAAGAGGAAAATTAAACCTGAAGATGCAGAAACTGAAGACAAAAAGATAAAAGACAACAAATGGTAACATTGTTGCTGGTCCAATTATCCAATATCTTAAATTATAATTAATTTAATAAAGTGTAAATTTCCTTTTTTAGAAATATATAAACGAATGTAACACATTTTTTTATGTTTTTAAAAAAAGCATTCTTTCCTAAGTATGGATAACACTTTACAAATTTAAAAATAAAGTGTACAGTTGTTTGAAAGACGTGTAAATATAAGTTATTGCTATTTTTTACATGATTTTCTTTTGTAGTATCATTATTGAAATTATCTATTTATAGAGATCATAAGATAATAGACAAATAAAATGTATTACACTAGGCTCCCTCTGCGTACCCACCCTGCTTACATATGAGATACAAAACCTAAAACTTCGTGTTCTGGGGGGTTCGATTCCCACACAGGAAAATGAAATATTATTTTAATTTCTTCGTCGATGTTGAGGTTCCGCCACTCAACGCGCGATTTCTTAAAAATTCCACATTTTCATGTGGAACGGAAGTGTCTTAATGTCGACGGAGTGTCTTAAAACTAGGTTCCCAGGTTACCTCCACTCACCCTACTATGTGTTAGGATGCAGTATAATAGTACAAAGTAATGTTACCATTGCCTTGCATTTGTAAAATAGAGGGAAAAAATGAACACAAATATTAAATTAACATTATATTGAAATAAGTATTATAACATCACAACACAAATTGCATATAATTCAAGGCAATCTTCGAATATAGAAAAGGTAGATAGATATCCATTATATATTTTCATTAAAACGATACATACATTTCTTTACATTATTTACAAAAATAATTACCTATACGTTTTTCATGGCCCGTATTTATTAGTGGTGAATCGTTTATTTGTATTTATTAATAATATATCAATATTGACATATCGATGAATGATATGAAAAATAAATTAAAAACCACAGATAAACTTAATGTATTTGAGGCACAAGCGTGCGACTAAATTCGACGGTTGTGGGTTCGATTTCCACTCGGAGGAAAGAAATAATTAACATTTTCATTTCCTCGCTATGGCAACGAGGCAAAAAGCACGGCGTTGAGTTCCGCCACTCGCCAATGGATAACAGAGTGTAGGTGTTCCTAGATTCCGCTCCGCCTACCCGCCTACCGGCTATGTGCGGGATACAGCGTACATTTTTATAAATTAATATTATTTGTGTTTAACTTTATTTGTGTTATTGTTTGCCTTCTGCTATGATTGCGACCGATGTTTCCTGAAGCACCTCTTGTCGGCCTGACGTGTGAGAATATCGGAGACGAAGTTTCTATGTTTGAACACGCGAAGGATATCTTCACGAGCCTCCTGGATCCCTTCGCATACTATTTTACTTCGTTGTATGTTCCCCTGAAAACAGTAAGAAGGGATTATTTATTACACCACAGAAAACTGCAGTAAAAATGTTTTAAGAAACTTAAAATTTTAACATTATCTTTAGAGCCCTACAGTTTAGTAAATCTGAGTGTAAACGTTGGTTGTGGATGGGTGTCGAATTTCGCTCAATTCATTTAATGATTTTCATTTCTTCGCTCTGGTAACCAAGACAAGGCGAAGCGTCGATGTCCGTCACTCAATATGGACTTTGAAAATTTGGCGGTGTTGGGGTACATAGTGTTTTAACACTAGTCTCTCCGCTTTCCCTCTAGCTGTAAGCGGGTTACAAACAAACAGTTTTTAATTAATAAAAACTGACCTTAATAAGTTCTAGTAAGGTGTGCTGCAACGTCTGGATCGGTAAGTGAGCGCGTGCAGAGGTCGCTTCCAAAGCACGCAGTATCCCTTCCAGTTGTTCACTCACGTCTAACTCTAATGATACCTGAAAAAAAAAACATATTAGTTGTATACTATATATTTCTACGGTGTATTTACAGTAAGGAAAATTTTATTGCAATATCTATAGTTTTTTCTGGTTAAATAATGTATGTTTACAGGGTGGAAGTGTCAGCACCACTTTAAATGAAACCATAGTTTTAACTACTCTACAAAAAAGTTTAATAAAATATTATTATTTTTTTCCCAAAAATGAAAAAGTAATTTTTTCAAACAAAATAAATAAAAAAATATTGTCGTTTTAAAATAAATCGCCATTTGTCAAGAACGACGCACGCACACACACATAAACCCATCAAAGGGAAACCGAAATCGAGTCGTAGATATTGGAGGCAAAGTTCAAAGTTGTTTAACCTTTAGTAGTATTTTTGTAGTAGATGTGTTTACGTTATTCCCATCTTTGCGTAACTGCGTCACACGAAATACAGGTATGGATAAACATCGTGAAATGAAAATAAAATTCTACATCTGAACTGTTGATTTATCTTGATTAATTTCTTTAGGTATGGGTTTACAATATTTTACTCTATATGCTGTATCTGTAAAAGGAGTGCTGTTTCTTCCACCTGTATACTGATATAATAATGTGGAAGAGCGTGTTTGTTTGTTTAAATGATTAAGATCTTTGATTTACTGGTCCGATTTACTCTACTCAGTAATGAAGTAGCTTTCATACAAAACAAAAATAAAGTAAATGTAATTTTAGTTAGTCTTAAATAACAATAAAACAATAATAATTAATGTCATTGAATTGCCTTAAGCGCGTCCGCTGCAATAATAGCAAAATATATTAGTAAAATATAAGACAAAAATATTCTATTTTATTAATTCTAAAAAAAAGTCCGCAACAACACATCACTTTTTTATATATAAGTCACAATAAGCCATTTATGGACCAAAAGTAATTGAAAATTGCTAGGTGATATTGCATTGTTTTTTATTTGCCGTGGATATTGAAACTTAGAAACAAAAATGATTACATAATCGAGGAAATTTTATGAAGATACGTTTCGGCTTTTATACGTATATTTTTTGTATTTTGGACGTATACTTTTTGAGAAAATATAAAATTAAAATAATTTAACTTTCTGTTCACGGCCGCTAGCTTAGGTTCGACTTGCGCGAAGGGGGGTTTCGTTGTCGATGACATGAACCAACCACATAGTGTATGCACTTTTTCTTAATTATGAATCAAGTTCTTTGTAATTGAATGTATCGATCTGTCGGTAAATGCAGTTCATAATAATAGTTTTACAGGTGGTATATAAGCGCGCGTATGTTACCAGGTCGTCCATCTGCGCGGTGAGGTGGTGCACCTTCCAGCCCTCGGCGGCGGCGCGCACGTGGCGCTGCGCGGCCAGCGCGGCCAACGAGCGCGCGCGCGGGGCGGCGCGGCGCACGTCGGCGGGGCGCGCGAAGTGGCGCGCCGTGCCGCGCCAGCCGCACACGAACGACGCCGCCAGCGACGGCCTCTTGGGCACAGCGCGCGCCTCCTCCGCCGCGACCTCGTACTGCCGCGCCTCGCTCACGAGCCTGCAACGGAGTGCAGGTCTAATTAATAAATCTACTTCCCGCTGTATCCCACACAAGCGGGATGCAGAATAGGAAAGCCTAGTGTTATGACACTCTGTTCCCCACTTTCCGCCGTATTCCAAAGACATAGAGTATTGAGTAGCGAAGCTCAACACCGCGCTTTGCCTCGACACAAAAAGAAATGAAAATATACATTTAAATAATTATTATTCATTTCCTCGAGTAGAGATCGAACCCACAACCAATCGCGGTTACAGTTACACTTTGTGCTCCTGCGCCACGAATGGCCCCGGTTTAAAAGTATACATTATTATTTTATTTTTCGTTCGAGAAAATGGATTTTTTTTAATTTCTCTCTTGTAATAGAAAGTGTACCAATGAATTTCACCACTAACACTCAATATCCAATCACCAATTTAGATGGAAAACGTAATAACAAGTGTCATAACACTATAGCTGCCCCACTATAAATGATATACAGTTAATTCATGAAACTTAAAGTAAGCTTTGCATTAATATAACTAATCATTAGAAATAAAGCCAGAAAAAAAAACTTTTATAAACAAAAAAAAAGAATCAAATATACATTTTTGTACATCAGACATTGCATCCTTATAATTTTCAAACTCCCCTGTTGTTTTGTTTGTGTTAATAATTTAAACATTAGTTTGTATCTACTTCATTTTGTTCATTTCTTGTTCATATACTTGTATTTCGATTCTTGTACAGTGATAGTGCTTACTTTATATTTCGCTTTTTTTCAGCCTCACGCTATATCCCGCATGTGACAGGGCAGGCAGAAGTAACCTAGTGTTAAGACATTCCACTTCCCACTTTCTGCCGAATTGTGGAGACATTGCGTATTGGGTGGCGGAACTCAACACTACGCTTTGCCTCGACACCAAAGCGAAGAAATAAAAATATTAAATATTCCATTTTTACGAATGCGGATCAATTCACACACTCGTACTCTTTGTGCCACAACTGGCTCCAAGGCTGCTACAGTACAAAAAGGCCAAGCTAGTGACGTTAGACCTACGTCTGCTTCCTGGGCTTCTTCCTGGGCGACAGGTCGTGCTCGGGCGCGGGCGGGTCGGGCTCCAGGTCGGGCGCGGGGGAGGACGGGGCCGAGATGGTGGTGGAGCCCGACCCGGCGGCGCGCTCGCCGCGCGGCACGTCCTCCCAGCCCGCGCCCGCGCTGCCCGTGTACACCTGGCCTATGGACGCGCCCATGTTGCCCATGCCCACTATTGTGCTCACCGCGTTGAGTGTGGATGCGGCTTTTGTTGGCGACCTGGAAAAAAAAATACTTTTATACTAATTTATATTATAATTTCATTCCCTATAAATCGCGGGATTCTTTGAGGCTTTGCGGAACTTAACACTGCGATTTGCCTTGTTATTAGAGGGACGAAATGAAAATATTAAACATTTTCTTCCCCTCAGTGAGAATCGAACCTACAATTGTCGTGTTGGCCAATCACAATGGCCTCAAATTTACTTACATTTTAAATACACATACTTTTATTTACATTTCTCATATCAAAACTTGCATAATAAACTTACCCATCTACATCGCGTTTTCTTAATATCGAAGGTCTTGCCACGAGAGGCGATTGAATAGATGTCGGCTGCTGGCGCGCTTCTGTAGTTTGGGTGGTCACTATGTTTGCTGTTGTAACAAAACAAATATTTTTTAATTTCACCTTGTATCGCAAATACCACAAGGCCGAGGGAACCTAGTGTTAAGACATTTCGTTCCCCATGCATTGTTCTAGTTTGCGATACATTGCGTGTTTAAGCGGCGGAACTTAACGTCGCGCTTTGTCTTGTTTTCAGAGCGAGGAACAAAAATCATTCATACTCTCGAGACTGTTCGACGATATGTAATAGTCATTGCCTCGCCATAATATATCATATTTATTTTTATTTATAAATTACTCTATTTACAGGTAAGTAACGTAGTGCAACAGAAATAGTGTAGTTTAATGCTGTATCTTTCAAGGCAAGAACAACTTAGTGTCAAGACACTCCATTGCCCACTTTTTACCAAAATCTTGAGGCATTGCATTACTAAAATATTACCTTTATACCAAAATATAAAATGGATCAACGCCGCGTTTTGAAAATATTGAATAATTCATATCCCCCAATAGAATTCGAACCTACAACCGTCACGTTTACCGTGAACCATTTAAATAAGCGTACATACACTGTGCAGGCGTGTGAACGTGTGCGTAGGTCGTGACGGGACGGAGCTGCTGTATCTGCGGGTGGTGCGCGCGCGGCACCTCGTAGTACAGCTGCGGCGGCGCGCTGTTGCCCACGCCCCTCACGCCCACGCTGGCGACGCCTACCACCTGGTGGAAACATTTCATTTTATTTATTTTTAGCTAAGCTTTTAGCAAATAGCAGGGCTACACACACCCAAAACAATTTTTTTTTTTAAATTCTGTTAGTCGAATTGTCTGTGTGTTTGTGTACCGTAATCTCAGAAAAGGCTTGACTGATTTAAATGTAGTGTTCACTATTGAATTTTGGCAAACTTGCTTTAGCATTTAGGGTTTTTGTATTATATCAATAGGTTCATAAATAAATAATAAACTTTGTAGTTAAATCGGGCGAAGCCACGAGCGTATTGCTAATATCAGGATAAGTGATATGTAGAATTTGTAAAAAATGTAGTTTATTTTTAGTTCAAAATCACCTTCGTCGGCTGATAGTTCCTTTGGAGAAGCGGCAATGGTCGCGACGTGAGGACGGGGGGTGTGGGAGTGGGCGCACGCGGCGCCACTCCTCGTACCGTACTCGATATTACACAACTCGCTGAAATAATAACAATATTTGGAAATATGTCTTTATAAATACCTTATTGAGGCAGTCGTGGCGCAGAGGCACAAGCGTGCCACTGTATACGCGACGGTTATAGTTTAAACGCCTTTTAGGTAAAAAGTTTATAATAAAATTTATTCAGACGAAACGCGGTGTTAAATTCCGCCACTCAATACACAGTGCCTCAAGAACTCAATGAAAAGGGGGTAACGGACTGTTTTAACACTAAGTTCTCAGAAACAACAAAAAAAACAACATACAGCTTAAAACAGTACTAGAGGCTAATGTAACAATGGTAGAATGTGGTGCCGTCTGAGGAGCCGGCGATGTGGAGGCTTGTGGGGGCTGCGCGGGCGGCGTGGGGGCGGGAGGTGCGCGGGGGGCCGGCGAGCGAGCCCGGCACCCGTACACTAGGGCGCGCCCCCGACCTCCCCTTGTACTACTCGACCAACCACCACCTATTTACGGTACATGTAAAATTGTATTTAAAATAATCCTAAAATCTCTCTCTATTCAAGTTGACTTTTATAAGCACTTTTGAATAGTGCAAACATAGTTTAGTCACAGCAGGGAAGTAACAATATTTAATATAGAGTAGTTCTTTTGGCATACTATTAACAAGAAGTCTCTAGTCTATATTAATTCTTCATAGTGTCAATTAACATTATATAATGTAGATAAAATATACTAAATAACCCATCTTTGTATAAGTTTAAATTATCAGTTTTCAAATACATTGTAAAATAAAAAATAAAATAAATTTACTAAAAAAATAAATAATAATACAAATTTAAAAATTCACATTTTTATTTTTCAGTTTTATTGAAACCATTTTTTTATATATTTGTGCAACAGTCCAAATCAAATATAATAATGTTGTTTAAATATATTTTACATATGACTCTTGTTACTCATAATATAATAACTAGCTAGTTATTTAATAAAACGGAAAAGTAAAAAACTATTTTCCACAATATATAAATGCTATTTATTATAAACGTCAATATATGTTGTAAGAAAATATAGAACTAACCTTGATTAGATGCTGGTTGAGGATTAGTAACAGGTCTTATAGCAAGTGACGCCCCTGCCGCTAGACCACGAGGAACATGGCTGGTGACTCCCTTGGTCACCAATACACCTCCAGTATTACTGACATTCATGTTAGTTAATACTGTAAACGAAAAAGCATAAAAAGCAATTAGAATAGTTACATTAAAAATAAAAATAAAAACATGTAATAAGTAAAAATATCATTCTATTTATCATTCTTTTTAGTATGTTTTGTTTAAAATATCATTCTTTTTAGTATTTTTTGTTGGTTTTTCATCTGTATCCAGCATATAGCAGGGTAGGCACTATGCAGAGAGATCTTAGTGTCAAGTCTCTATGTTTAAGTAGTTGCATGTTTAACTGCAGAGTTCAATGCTGTATTTATTCACTGTCCTAATGTTTATACATAGAATTGTATTATAAAATTAAGAAAGGAATATAATTTACTTACCTGGACGTGTGTTTTGCTGTGGCATAGGTGGCAGTACTCTGACACTAGGTGGCAAAGTACGCACTGAAGAACTCACTACTACATTGCCCGACCCACTGACTAAGCCACCCACATTAAGTAACTGTGCATTACTTCCAGCAGTAGTAATACTAGTTTGCACATTATTTGTTATAACATTGTTTGCATTAGATACTTGTGCAGTTAATTGAGTGCCTTGACTTATTATCTGAGTACCAGGGCTGAGAATCTGACCAGTTGAAATTAGTTGAGATTGTGATATTATTTGTGAATTTTGTCCTAATAGCTGAGACCCCTGGCTTACTATCTGTGTTCCCTGCAAAATTGGTGATCTGCTTATAATCATTTGGGGCTAAAAAGGAAAAAAAAAACTGTGCAACTAGATCTTTGATTACAGTTTTGATATATATTTTTACATTAAATAATGTATTTAGGATTGCAAGTTTTGATGACACTGAGGCTTGGCATTAAATTATAATTTTTACATATCTGACAATAAATATTTTTTAAATATAGTAGAAAACTCTTACTATAAGGAAATACAAAACACTTCAAAATATACAAGTTTATAAGATATACAAAAGATATTAACCTGAGACGCGACGCCTGAAGAGATTATTTGTGCTGCTGTACGCATCAAGCCCATAGATCCCGTCCCGCCATGAGTTATAATTTGGCTGTTGCTGGTAGTTTTAGTCTGTCCTGGTATTAAATGAGCCATTTTTACTTCGTTATTAGATATGCCTTTAACTATAGTAATTTTTTGAGGAGCCAAGTCGATAGGATACATTTTTCCAGTTGTGACCGATCTATCATTTTCTAAATTGTTAGTCATTTTTATATTCCAGAAAAGAGATATTACTGAGTTAGCATTTTATTTCACAAAACACTTTTTACTTTCATTAATATAGTAATGACTTTTTCTTCCTTATACAAATCTCTCAAATTATAAAAATTCGAACTTTCTTTGAAATTGACGGACCCAAATAAAGCCTTTTAACTTTCAATTCTAAGATAGATAAAAAAAACCTCTATAATAGACAAATTGGCGTTGAACCTATAGACTACAGAGAGAGCGTTAACTTTGTCTTAGGAGGTTAAAAATACTGTGCAGATACTGCTCAAAAATTAATAAACAAAGTAAATGTTTTGTCTATGATACCATAACCATGGCGGGTTACGTAGGTGATGATGATTTTTCTGACGAAAATATTCTAAAGTTTAATAATGAAAGACGAAGTAGTAAGCAATGGGTTAAACTTAATGTGGGTGGAACTTATTTTTTAACTACAAAGACTACGTTATGTAGGGACCCCAACTCATTTCTTTATCGATTAGTTCAAGAGGACAGTGACTTAATTTCAGATAGGGTGAGTAAAGAATTTATTTTATTTGTCCGATATCTTTGTTAGAATCATTAATATTTTGATTATCATAATAAAAATATATAAATTCATTCGCAGGACGAAACAGGCGCTTATTTAATAGATAGAGATCCTACGTATTTCTCACCAGTGCTCAATTACCTTCGACATGGTAAACTTGTAATAAATAATGATATAGCAGAGGAAGGAGTTTTAGAAGAAGCTGAATTTTATAATATTACAGAGCTTATAAGATTAGTAAAAGAGAGAATATGTTTAAGAGAAAGAAGGCCTCTCAAAGATTCCAAAAAACATGTTTATAGAGTATTACAATTTCATGAAGAAGAGCTGACACAAATGGTATCCACAATGTCAGATGGCTGGAAGTTTGAGCAATTAATAAATATTGGGTCCCAATATAACTATGGCACTGAAGAACATGCAGAATTTCTTTGTGTTGTTAGTAGAGAATGCGGCAGCTCCTTAAACAGTAACGACATAGAACCAACAGATCGTGCAAAAGTATTACAACAAAAGGGATCGAGGATGTGAGGTTACCTCAAACATTATATCTGATGTTTTTTGAGACTTTGTGTGAAATGTGTATATACATATTTTGTAGTGTGAAGTTTGTTACTCTGTTCTATAATTCCAAGTTAAATGTAATTTTTTAAATCCACTCATTTTAAAATTAGTCCTGTTAGGCCAAAATGTTGGAAATCGATATTTTAATATTTTCTAATATGCCTGGAATATGTTCATAAATACTCAGGTTTATGGTAGAAAAATGCTAGTTTTCATTTCATCATGTATGAAAGTAATTGAAGAGATAATAAGTACTTTATGTGATAGTGAATATTACAGTCTAAAACATATAATAAGTATTTTATTTTTGATTACATGTAACAGATTTGCATATTTATAGTGTCAATGGTTAAATTATATATTGAGAAATTATAGCTTAGGATTGTTTTTACTTTTTTAACATAAATAAAATAAAATTCTGTTGTTGAAAACTTTATTTCACTGATAAAGAATTGACTGAAACAATTATTTATTTGACACGCTTTACTTAATAGTTATTTACTATGTTAATTTCATAACTAATATATAAATCTGTAACACAATGTTTTTTAAAAAAATAAAGTTTAAGAGCTATTTAAAACTTATGTTATTAAATTACACAATTTTATAAAATATTGCATTCAACTGCATTAAATACAAGTTAACATGGAGTACCTACATTAGATACTCTTATGTATACATTAGATTAATATATCAAAATACAGATTTATTCATTCACACTTATAAGGCAATGGGGTTTTTATTATTATTATGTATTATTCTAATTTTAATATATAAGAGTAACAAATTATTTCTGCCTAGCACCAGTCTGCCATGTATGTAAAATCAGAAAATAGTTTGTGATCTGCATTGCTAAGTGGACGAGGTTCCTTAGGTGGTGTCAATACTGCAGCTTCAGATGTGAATTCACTGTCAAAGTTACTGACGTCTTCCAAATTATTTATTGTTGGCACAAATGGTGGTTTCACTTTACGGAGTAATAATTGTTCCCAGTCTACATTTCGGAAGAATGCTTGTTTTTTAACATCCTCTGCATCTCTTTCTGAAGAACCTAAACGTCTTTCAGGATTTTTTCGTAATAAGCGACGCATCAATGCAATCGATTCTAGAGATAAAGTTCTGGGATATCGTACTTCGTCATTGACAATTGAATCAAACACTTCACCTTCGTCTTCACCGGGAAATGGAGACTCTCCAACAAGCATTTCGAAAATTAAGACTCCAAGACCCCACCAGTCTACTGCTCTGGTGTATGAAGTTTCTGTTAATACTTCTGGGGCGAGAAATTCGGGTGTACCACAAAATGTGCCAGTGCGGTCTCCCCAGCCCATTCCCTCTTTACATAAACCAAAGTCAGCAATTTTGACATATCCTTCAGTATCAAGAAGCAAGTTATCTAATTTTAAATCTCTATAAATTATGTTATTCTCATGTAAATACTGTAAACCTAACACTACACAAGCTGCATAAAATACTGCTCTTGGCTCTGTAAAAACATCTGCATGTATATGCATCATAAGATCTCCTCCTGCTGCATATTCCATAACAAAACAAACATGTTGGTCAGTTTGGAAACATGCAAATAAATTTACCAAAAATGGGTGCCTTATGGCATTAGCTAC
>JAATLQ010015991.1:0-19966 GCA_013421005.1 Heliconius erato x Heliconius himera | reverse complement strand
ACCGACTGGTTGTGGGTTCGATCCCCACTCGAGGAGATGAAATATTTACTTAAATTTATATTTCCATTTCTTCGCTCTGGTGTCGAGGTTAAGCGCGGCGTTGAGTTCTGCCACTCAACACGCAATGCCTCCAGAATTCGGCAGAAAGTGGGGAACGGAGTGTCTTAACACTAGGTTCCCTCTGCCTACCCTGCTGTGTGCGGGATACAGCGTGAAGCTAATTTATTTTTTTTTTTTTTTTTAAAAATATGTATATATAATACTTAAGTATTTAGAAAACGTATAATAATTTTAACGTAGCGGGACTCGAACCCACGCCTCCTGGAAACAGAGGAGGTTTCAGTCAGTCAGTTTCAGTCAGAGTCATAAAAAGAAACTTTAAAAACTATAAATAGCTTTGGGCGGCTAAATGATTACTAAGTCTTGCAAATTTTGCACGACTTGGTCGGTACTCGCCTACGTAGTAAACGTATTACAGGCGAGGAAACCTTAAAAATATTTGTGGACTTCCCTCGATATTGTAAAGAGTAGGTGACTATGCTTTACGAAATGGAAGGAAAAGTATTGTAAATTTGTTTTTCCGTTTATATTATATAATTTATAAAATAAATTGTTATTATAAAATAAAAACAAATTTAAGCCTCACAATGTATCCCGCATATGGCAGGGTAGGCGGAGGGAAACTATTTTTAAGACACTCCGTCCACTCCTCCCCCACTCTCCCCACGCACTAGTCAAATTTTCAAATTTTATATCTCGAATGACGGAACTCAACACTGCGGCCACAGCGCGGTAATAAAAATATTTCAGTTTCAGTGAGAAATAAACTTACAACCGCCGCATGTACGTTTGTATATAGATGATATTTATATCCACATAGGTATATTAGCAGAAGGAGTATAAAATAACCAAACCAAACCAATTATATTTCAAAGTGTTTGCAAAATAACGAAACCGATAGCGTTTCTAACAACCGAAAGCTAGAATATTGTTCTACAATTAATTAGTTTTATTGTATTAAGGCTATCGATCGCGTACCGAAGCCCTATTACGGTGCTGCCAAACTAATTACTAATTTTAACCGCCACAAGATTTAAACGTACTTTTTTTAACCGACTGCGCGACGTCATGGAGGGTAATGTGTTTATCAGCCTGTTTAGGTTTGTATGTGTGAGTTCCGATGGGGCGTTGTAGAGACCTAACAACACCTTGGTCAATTTTGATGATTCTTATTAGATTTATAGTAAATTAAAAATTAAATCAGCTCCACGCTGTATCTCATAAGCAGCGGGGTAGACGGAGGAACCTAATGTTAAGACACTCCGTTCCCGACTTTCGGGCGAATTTTTCGAGGCCTTGCGTGATGAGTGCTAGAACTCAACACCGGGCTTTTGTGTTGGTGCCATAGCGAAGAAATTAAAATATTCATAAATTATTATTAAGTATTACAATCGCACCCTGGTGCCCCCGGGCCACGACAGCCTCAAGATGTATATTAATTTAGATTATTTTTGATTTCCTAGATGTTCTAAGATTGATTGATTGCCGCGTGGTGTTGAGTTTCGCCATCTAACATTCAATATCCAAATAATAGGCGGAAAGTTGAAAACAGAGTGTTTTAACACTGGATTCTCTCCGATTAACCGTGATATGTGAAAGATTTAGAACAAAAAAATTTCAAACGCCAAGCCCACCACCTACTGTATTATAATTGAAAGGAAGTGCCAATGCACTTGTCACAATGAGTCAATACGAGTATACTTCTGTGAATGGCTTCAATATTAAAATTAAACATTATGGAGTAATATTATAGCATTATAGGCCGTCGTGACGCAGTGGCACAGCGTCTGGCTAGAATTACGATGGTTGTGGGATCGATTACTATTCAGGTGAATGAATCATCTTTTACCACGTAATAAATATCTTTTAAATTAGGACGGAAAGTAAACATCGGAGTGCCTTAACGTTAATTTATCATACAGGGTAGAACTAAAAGAAAATAGTCGAGACATTGTGTTTTGAGTGGCGGAACTCAACCTCGCGCTTTGTCGCGCAGTGTGGATATGGAAATCACGTTCCCCTAGCGGGGATTGCAACGTGTCCCACTCGAGGAAATTAAATATTTCATATTTTCGATTCCTCGCTCTGGAAACGAGAGACAAAGCGCGGCATTGAGTTCTACCACTCAACTCGCAATGCCTCCAGAATTCGGCATAAAGTGGGGGATGGAAGTACGTAACGAAGTGTATTAACACTAGGTCCCCAGGCTCTCTCTACGCTACCATTGCTATTCTAATAAAAACAAATATTATAGTTTTTCCACTATGGTTCCACAATGTGCTCTAAAAGAAAAAATAACTTTTCCTTTTTAGTTTCCCAAATGGGCGGAGACAGCAGAAGTATACACACCGTCCTCTACTTTCTGCTCGGTCTTGAGACAATAATTGTTGAGTGGCAGAGCACCAGAGCAGGAAAATGAGTTGATTAAAAAAAAACATAAAATTTTCAAATAAAAAAATCTCAAATATTTCTACAGTAATCATTTTACTAGTTAATCATTTATAATAGACAAATAAAAAGAAATCAGTTTCACGGTGTATCCCGCTTACAGCAGGGCAGGCAGAGGGAACCTAGTGTTAAAACACTCCGTTCCCCACTTTTCCCCAAGTTCTGGAGGCATCGTGTGCTGAATGACGGAACTCAGCGCCGCGCTTCGCGCCGACACCAGGACAAGAAATGAAAATATAAATAAATATTAAAATATTAAAATGTAAATAAATATTTCATTTCCTCGTGTGGGGATCGAACCGACATCCAGTCGATTTTACACTCAAACTTTGTACCCCTGTGCCACGACTGGCACAATCAATGGCTTCAATAAATAAACAAATTAATAACAAAAATAATAAATTATTAAATTTATAAAGTAGCCTTAGTTTTAAATATAAAGATTTTTCATCCAAAGGACAGTAAGAGTTCACACTTAGAGTTAAAATTGACCTAGTTTTGATAGCGAGGTAGTTACGTTTAAAAGTGTATAAATAAATATCGATGTTTGCAGAAGATCGATATCTTTATATAGTCATTGTAGCACAGTTAAAAAGAATCCGCTTGTACGAGCGACGATTATTGGTTTAGTTTTTATAGATATGTTTTGGTAAATCGGCGTTGGGTTACTTGACCATAATATATATATATATATACGTGACAATCTTTTACCTAGTGTCGCAGTATTGAAATAGAAATAACTCAAGAGGTTTATAATTTTTATGTTTTCTTAAAAATATTTTTATTTCCTAAATGTGGAATAACACTTTAAAAATGTAAAAAATATTTAATAAATAGCATTCTCTCTCACCAAATGATACTTCTAAGCAATTATCTTTGGGTAGCGGAAATTTGTAAAAGTGCTAACAGAAATGATAGCAAAAAAAAAATTGTAACAATTATATACGAATTTCGACGTAGCCCGATGAGAACGTGTATTTGTAGATGGCTTAGTTGGTCAGAACGCTTGGACGGTTTCCAAGAGGCGCGGGTTCAAATTCCGCTACGTACAAATTTTTATGTTTTCTTAGCCTATAGCCTAGTACAATGATATAGAACCTATAGTCTTTCTCGAGAAATGGGTCATCAGACCAATAAAAAAATAACATTATGAAGCAAAAGCTCCTTAAATAGCGCGTTGAATCTAATAAACTCTTCAACTTTTTAAAATTAAGAACAGATGTCTTTCAAGATTTTAATATGAAGAACGGACTGTCCTTATATATGATTCTTCAATAACAGTTACTTAAAATTGGACAAATTAAAATAAGAATAGTATTCTTATATTTAGTGACCACTTAATTTTATGATAATAATAACAAAAAAGAAAACTAAATCTATGACAAAAATTGAAAACATAATAACAAAAAACATTCAACTTAATGCTACTTTTGTAATAATTGTACGTGGGTAGGGGAGAGGGGGGTAGCTTAGAACAGGGGCACCTTTGAAAATATGTGTTAACAGAGCTATTTTAAAAAGAAATTTTGGTAGATTTTTTTTGAGTAGTGGCAGCACTAATCTGCACAAGTGTCACTTGTCACCGCTGATATATGAGAGCCCGTGGTTGAGTTACGAGGAGTGTTTGATTTTGAGTAAAATTTTATGCATTTTTAAATAAACGCGTAAGGATCGCAGGGATCCAATACAAGGTATATGGTTTTATTTTTTCCTCTTTTAGTTAGAATGTTTCATATATCATGCAATAAACTGGAGATTACTACAATTTTTAAACTTTTACTTGAAAAAAAAACGTTAAGAGATTTTCAAATACCACTGAGGCAGCTTTGAACAAAATAAAGGGGGCAGTTTTGAATATTATTGTATGTAAAAAAATACCGCGAAAGTGGCGCAGCGGCACGAAATGTGACTGTAAAACCGACTGGTTGTGGGTTCGATCCCCACTCAAGAAGATGAAATATTTACTTAAATTTATATTTCCATTTCTTCGTTCTGGTGTCGAGGCTAAGCGCGGCGTTGAGTTCTGCCACTCAACATGCAATGCCTCCAGAATTCGGCAGAAAGTGGGGAACGGAGTGTCTTAACACTAGGTTCCCTCTGCCTACCGTGCTGTGTGCGGGATAAAACGTGAAGCTAATTTTTATTTCTTACGTAGACTACTTCCCCCAATTTCAGTTGCTGGTTACGTCACATACTTCATCCATGTTTTCATTAAAATTTAATTTTTCTAAGTTCAAATTAGGGTAGTAAGCTGTTTATTTAAAAAATATTTTGTTTTATTTTCATAATATTAGATTTATTCTATGATTGATCCCATAAAGTTAATTACTTCTACGAAGCCAAAGCTACTTTTTTGTTTTTTTAAAGTCTATTAATAATATTAAAGTTATTTAACATTAGTACTAGTACAATCGCAATATTAAACTAGGTATATTATTTTTTTCAGTTAACATGGTACTGATATTTGATATCTGATCGTTTCTAATGTTAAGTTTATTGATAAAATTACTTAAAAGCCTTTTAATTTCATTGAATTCGATGATAGTTCAAAACTGCCCCGTATATGTTCAAAGCTACCCCGGAAGGGGGGCAGCTTTGCACATTTGACTACTGCTACTAAAGTTGATCTTGCACCTTTAACTTATATATTTTTCTACATAAGATGCTACGATTTTGTGGCACAATAGTTGGACTAAGCATTGTGAAATAGTAAAGAAGTTAAAAACTGTAGAATTTTTAGATATGACACAAAGTTTAAAAATCGTTCGAATGTGCCCCCCTCTCCCCTATATAAAAAAAATATTTTCCTGAAAATGGGTAACTTATGTAATTATTAAAATAATAAAAATAAAAAATAATTTAATATTATCGATATAACGTATATAAGTAGCAGAGGCGTCTCTATAGTAATTTTCTGAAGTGGTCGATTATACAATCTACAAACGCGCGTACGACTGTGTTGACTGTTGTGTAATAAAATAGCTTAGATCAATGAATAAGCCTACACTGGGTAACACTTGCAATAACATACATACCTACAGTAGGTACCATAGGTGTAGGTACCTATATGGGCGGTTCTAGAGATAATTTCCAGGGGGCTCTTGGACTTAAGTTTTGAATTGATCTTTTCGTGTAAGGCTGTATTTTTTCTAATTTTTCTTAATCTTATGTTGGTAATAATTCTGGGGTGGGCACTGGACTATTTTGGGTTGGGCACGATCCGACCATCCCTATTCCTACGCCCATGCGTATATGGATCCGTGTGGTCGATTAGAAATAACTAAGAGTTATGTATGATATATAACATGTTAGAAATGCCCGAAATAACTAAGTAAAGTAACACATAAATATCGAAACGATTTACTTTAGCTTATATAGCCTATATAGCTTTCTTCGGAAAATAAACAAACCAACAAAAAATATTTAAATTAGAAATCATGAGTCCCTAAAATTAGTCCGTTCAACCAAACAAACTCTATAGCTGTATAATATTAATCTATTAGATAGATATATGTAAGAAGTCCTTAAAAGGCAAAAGCTAAACAAATATAAATTTATAAAATTTTAAGGTGTTTAAATAAAGGTGTGCGATGGTCGCAAGTTCAAAAAAAAATAGTTTGAACGTTTATAATATGAGGTTAGTCGTGGCGCAGCGGCACAAGTGAGTGGTTGTAAATACGACCGATTGTGGGTTCAATTCCCGCATGAGGAAATGAAATATTTAATATTTTCATCAAATATTTAATAACGAGGCAAAGCGAGGCGTTCGAAGTTCCACCACTCAACAGCAATGCCTCCAGAATTCGGCGGAAAGTGGGGGACGGGACTGTCTTAATGGGAAGACAGTGTCCCGACAGTAGGTTCCCAGGTTCCCTCTGCGTACCTGTTATGTACAACGTGAAGCTTAAAAAAATATACTATATGTATTTAATTCGCCATTCAAGCTGTCATGTCAGATGTCAAAAAAAGAGGCATATACCAGTGTGTCTCTTATTTTGTCTCTCATTCATTATAATCAGACAAAAAAAAGCTGTTTTGGGCTGACTTTCTTTCACTTTAAGTCCGCTGTCCACACATACTTTAGCAAAAAGAAAATGGAGAACAGAGTGTCCCAGCACCACTTTATTTACTGTACTACGCAATATCCCGTGAAAATGAGATGCGTGAGTATGAGTAATATTCTCAAGTAGAACGCAATATAATAAACGTAGTATGTCATTAATTATTCTTTACATTGTTGACTTTGCGACTGGACTTTGATGACATAATTGGATAAATCATCACTTGTCAATTGAGTTTTTCTTATAATTTTCAATAGAAAAACAGTTTAAGAATATATTGCAGATTATATTGCAGCACAGAGTCTGGCTGTAAACGCGACGGTTTTAGGTTTGATTCCAATTCAGGAGAATCAATTATTTTAATTATTAAGCCTGGTAACAAGAGCAAAACGCAGCGTAGAGTTCCACTATCTAACACACAATGTCTCGAAAATTGGGCGGACTATATTAGCAGTAGGTTATCAATACCTACCCAGTTGTATCCGTGCAAATTTCCGTGTTCCTTGAACCCCGTAACACTGTTGGAACCCGTAGTCCTGGCCAGAGGCTGATGAAAAAGAGCAATGTGAAGTTTTAGTGAGTATTCATTATTATGGACGACCTACATCCGTTAGTCTAAGTATCGAACACAACCTGCTCGAGTCACCACTAAATAAAAAAAAACGATAGGGAACCTAATGGTAAAACACTCAAGTTCACGTAGTATATAATTTATAATCAGCTTCACGCTGTATCCCACACACAGTAGAGTAGGCAGAGGGAACATAGTGTTAAGACATTCCACAGAGAGTTTCACACTTTCCGCCGAGTTCTGGAGGCATTGTGCTTTTTTATCGACACCAGAGCGAAGAAATTAAAATATAAATGTAAACCAATATTTTCTTTCCTTGAGTGGGAATCCAACCCACAACCAGTCGATTTTACACTTACACTTTGTGCCCCTGCGCCAAGAGTGGCATCAGTATAAAAAGATCAAAATTCAATCTTAAAGGTTCAATATGATTTTCTAAAGTTAGAGTTATCTCATAGAAAAGACAATTTTATTAAAATTGAGAAACAGTTAAACAGAGAAAGAAGATAGAACAAAAATAAAAAAGTCAGTAAATATTTAAATATTTTTGTTATTTGACATCACAGCCTGATTCTCCATTGCTACTACTACAAGAAAAAAGGTTATGCTATGAGCATCATTCAACAGACAAAAAAAATGGAAACATACATCGAAAAAAAATAAACATGGGTGGACGGGTCTGTCCAAGCTATGCCGCTGTGTACCAAAAATATAGGTGGTATAAAATGTTATTACTATTTACACTCGTATGAATTCATAAGTAAAATTCAAATTCAAATAATTTTATTCAAAATAAGAAGTTAGATGCTTCATTTTTTGAACGTCAAATAATTTACCACCAGTTCACTAAAGTTAATGCCTCAGACCTGAGAAGACCCGGCGCAAGAAACGAGGCGGGACTTATTTTTCTAAAATCTATTTAAAAAAAAAGGAAAGAAAGGAAAAGTGACATTGTACGCATAGAGAACCTAGTGATAAGACATTCCGTCCTTTACTTTCCACCTAATTCAGATAACTGGTATATTGTGTGTTTAAAAGTGGAACTTAAAACTAAGTTTTGTCTTAACAGAACGGAGAAATTAATAATATTATGATACGGCCCCCGTGCGGCTACGACTGCTTGAAATATATAAATATGCAAAAATACAAAAAACTAAAAAAAACTAAAAAAACTTGCGGGCCCCTATTGTCTCCTTCCTTCGTCCTATATTTCATAACTGTAGGTCTACGGGAACTACACTATAGGTTTTGATTTCTTGGCTAATATCATACAAGATGAAGCAAAAACGATACATTACTCACATTCGTATATTTTGGCTGCGTTGAAGAACAAGAAGAAGCTTTTATTCTTTGCTCCAAGGAAAAGTTAAGATTGATACTTCAACGTGATCTCAAGTAAAATAGTCTTGACAGACGGACAGACGGACAACATAGTGATCCTATAAGGGTTCCGATTATCCCGACATAACAATAAAAATGGATTAATTATTTTAGTTCGGTTATCTAACTGTGCGCACACTGCAAACGTAGTTTTTTTTTTTAGTCACACAAATGCCGATTAAATATTAAAACGTAGACTGTATATTGCTCCATAAATCTCTATCTGTCATTGAGAAATTGCAAGCACCTACTACGTGGCTGCTTGAAAAGGTGTCAACTTACTTTGGAGAATCCTAAATATCGGTATATTTTATAATCAAAAAATCTGGAGTTTTTCTATCATCGTACAAATAATAGTTTACAAACAATATCAAACAACAAAACATTAAAACTAAAGTTTGAGCCAATTCAATATAAAAGTTGTTTAAAATAGCCCTATGAGGAAGTAGCAATTTTGTCGAACAACGTACCTTAAATTGATATCAGTTTTTTACTGTATTAAAAACCTCCGTTCCCATTAAGAAGTTTCGCTCCCCACTTTCCGTTGAATCCTAGAGGCATTGCTTGTTAGGTAGTGTAACTAAACGCCGTGCTTTGCCTCGTTATGAGAGCGAGGAAAATTAAAATATTAAATATTTAATTTTCTCGAGAGGTAATCGAACCCACACACAGCCGACCTGCGCCAGGACTGGCTGTCAAAAATGACCTCTTATTCTGTTTTTTTATTCTGAAAGTAGAAATTGCGTTTATTAAAAATATAGAAACACCTTAACTCTCTTAAGACCAATTAAAGAACTAATAATAGGGAGGCCAATTAAAAGTTTAACATTTTATCATTTTATTACTTTAAAAGAAGATTCTTATTGTTTATACAGAATAAGAATTAAATTAAATCAGCTTCACGCTGTATCCCGCACACAGCAGGATAGGCAGGGGGAACCTAGTGTTAAGACATTCCGTTCCCCACTTTCTGCCGAAATCTGATATTGCATGTTGCGTGGTGGAATTCAACGCCGCGCTTCGCCTCGACACCAGAGCGAAGAAATGGAGATATAAATTTAAGTAAATATTTTATCTTCTCGAGTTCAATCCCCGAACCTGATTATACAGAATAATATGAAAAATGTAAATTAAATAGTAGGTCATAAGGAGAGAGACAGTGTCTGAATAAAAAAGAGATGGTTGTTCGTTAAATCTCCACTTGGAATATATCATGTATTGTTCAGCTTTCAGGAATTTTGATTTGACCGCGCCGCAGGTACCGTAAGGGTACTACAACGCGACGGTTGTAGATTCGATACACACTCGACGAAATTAGTTATTATTTCGTAATATTTTCATATTTTCGCTCTGGCACCAAGGTACATGCAATATACGAAATATTCTAGGAAAGGATATCAGAGTCAACGCCAGATAAGTGCATTAGGTCAGCGTGCGGAACGTTATCAGAAAATATTAGGTCACCAATTTGTTATTTCTTTTTTAATTTCACGCTGTATGCCGAATATGACGTGGTAGGTAGAGGAAATCTAGTATAAATACACTCCGTTCCCTAACACTTTTCGTATAATTTTCGAGACATTTCGTGTTGAGTGGTGAAACAAGTGGTCTTATTACCAGAGAGGGAGAGAGAGAGAGAGAGTCAAAGAGAGGGAGAGATAGAGAGAGAGAGAGAGCGCGTGGGTGCGTAGAGCTTACTACGTATTTACCTGTTGTACGAAAAAAATCGTGCATCACAGAAATTAATTAAGAGTTTTGTTTAAGTGTTATTTTAGTTATTATTTCCGTGTGATCCCGGCCTAGAATAGGATCATCCTGGTACTGGTGGTGTCGTAAGAGGCGACTAAAGTACGTGTGGTAGAGTCACGTCGCCAGCAATGGCAACACGCATGGGCAGACTCGACCGGATCATTACCACCCCCGGCATTTAAAACCGGCGTGAAGTAGTGGCTTTATGTCACTGCGTTTCGCATTAGGTAATGCCGGGCTCCGGAGCCCAATCCACCTTACAGGCAGGCAATGCACCTGTAGCCCCTCTGGTATCGCACGGGGTCGTGGGCGGCGGTGATCACTTACCATCAGGCGACCCGCACGCTCGTTTGCCTTGTCTTTTCCATAAAAAAAATATATATATTTATATAAGCATATAAACAAGTTGTTTAGGCCAGACGTGGCGCAGGGGCACAAGTGTGTGCCTGTAAGCGCGCGCGTAGTTCAAAATCAGTTAGCCTTTATTTAAATAAACTAATACATTATGAGTATCTTTGAACCACCGAATATATAAAGAATACTACCACGGTTACGCCAGCCGGCAAGAAACTTATCAGTTGCCCTTTTCAAAGTCAACGGTATAATTTAATTATTACAACAACTAGCAGCTATCCTGCATTACATTCAATAGACATTGATTCCATACATCTTTAGCCTGTAAATATTTAGAATGGGTTCGATTCCCACCTGAGGTAATAAAATATTAAATATTCTAATTTCACGATTTGGTAACGAGGCAGAGCGCATCGTGGATCCCCCCACTCAACAAATTCCTACTCACACATTTCATATATCTATAAGTAAAAAAATCATTGTGTTAATCAAATTAGAGGCTGTAGCAGAGAAGAGGAATGGTGTTACTATAAACTTGATATGATGGTTGTAAATCCCATCACCACTCGGGCGAATAACTACACAAAATGCGGCGTTGAACTCCACCAATTGTTATGTCTCGAAAATTATAAAACGGAGTGTCTAAGCACTAGGTTCCTTCTAATCCTGCTGTGCGGGAAAGACGTGAAGCTATTTTTGTTTTTTTTTTATTAATCACACGTTATATAATGTTTGCAACAAAGGCTACTATGGTCGCTGATAGCGCGCAGGTGCGATATTTCTTTACAATAACAACAAATGTAAGCTTGGTCACTACTTTAAACAATATTACATAATATAGCGAGGCCGTCGTGGGAAAATGGAACAGTCAGAGTGTAAGCAGGACCGTCCCGCTGTGGGTTCGATTCCCACTCGGAGGAATTAATATTTTTATTTCCACGCGTTTTCCTAGTAACAAAACAAAGAGTTTGTTACTGACAACAAAAAAGTTAGCCTGAAAATTGGAAAATATGCTTGGGAACACAAAAAGGTCATTGCAAAGCTTAAGCTAATACAATTTGACAATTTATTTACTTAATTGCATTTTATTATTTAGTAAAACAAAAAAAAAATCAGTTCACGTTGTATCCCGCATATAACAGGATAGGTAGAGGTAACCTGGGCAACTTAGTGTTAACTAACACTACGTTCCTATAAAGACTATTACATTCCCCACCTTCCACCGAATTTTTGAGGCATTCCGTGTTGAATGGCAGCTTTAATTCGTTACCAGAGCGCAGAAATGAAAATATTTAAAAAAATCCATTCACTGGTAATCTAACTCACAACTGTCGCGTCCTTGTTACTCTACTCCACGAAGGCCTTAATACTAAATTTGGTGCTACATATTTGTAATATATTTATGGCTATGTTATAGATATTTATATATATTTTCTAGCAAAGCAGACATAATTTTGTGTTAGCAGAATACTGTCTGACCAATCATTGCAAAAAAACACAATGTCGCGCCATCGTCTAATCAGATAATATTTTAAAAAATAATTTAATTTTTGCCAAATTGGGAAACGAATCCACAACCATCACGCGCTATACACTTGTCAAATACTACCAAAATGTCAGTTAACTGGATAGAAAGCCTCTCTCTATTTGTAACAAATATGTTTTATAAAAAGCACCTTTATTTTTTGCCATTTCTCACTTCCTCCCCAAATTTTAAAGACAATATGCGTTGAGTGGCGAAACTCAACGCCACATTTTGCATATCAAAGAGAAGTAATGAAAAATAATCTAAACACAAAACAAATCTCTACCTCGAATTGAATTCACAATAATCACTCAACTGCAATAATAACACGCCAAGCTACCCGGGCCCTTAGACTTACGTCATTTTAGCAAAGCTGAAATTTTGAATATTGTTAGTCTAATATGTAGTTAAGACGGTACGTGTAGTACGCGGTATGCGTACTTACTAATTGGGGTATGCGTCTTAACTATAGACTATTAGATTGCGATCAATGAATCGAAGCTTTCTTTGGACCACTTAAGTCTTTCAAAAATTAACACCTTAGATATGTCATAGGCATCGATTTTGGGCCCCGCGAGTGTTTCTCAAATCTCAATATCGTCGAGCCACGCGTCGCGCTTTCAATTTCTTTGTAAGTATTGTAATATTTATAATTTCTCAGTGTTTATATTTAATATTATTAGATTTTTTGTTGCATTATAATAGATTGTAGTAGTAGTAGTGTATTCTTTTTTAAGAAAAAAATGTTTTTAATTGATTATGTAGTCGCTACCATTGGCCCGCCATAATAGACTTATGAATGGATTGGTCTACTGAAAGAAACTTTTAATATACTGACTTAGTAACAACTTTTTTGTCATTCTTTTCAGAACGAAGCCAGAAAGTAAAAGAACAATCTTAATGTGAATGGAAAGAAGGTAGCCTTTGGCTGCGCCAGAACCCAATATTTTTTTTACATATTTAAAGATTACTTAATAATATTTATATTTTATTAAAAAATAAATAACAATTATATAATTATGATTACTCGAAATAATTATATAATTATGAATAAAAAGTTGATAAAATTTTTATGTTTTAATAATTAAGTAGCCATGATTGGACACTTAGTATAAACGTTTCTAAATCCATTGATAGCAACGAAGTGGTCTATTCAAAGTATCCATGGTCCGAAGAAGCCAATGTTTCTAAAAATAATATAATAAAATAATATATTAAAATAAACATATTATTGTATCATTATCAAGAAAGGATTAAAAATAAATCAATAGTTTTATTCTATGGCTGTTATTAAATTTACTATGACACCTTAAAGTTATGTAGTCCAATCACAGCAACCTTTCTCCTAATCCTCAAAATTTCAGCTTTGCTAAACTGACGTAGGTCTGGGGGCTCTAGGATCTTAGTCTATTGCGTATTAAATCACTCAACGTCTATTCAAAGTCATCTCTGTCAAACTATTTTGCTTTATATTATTTGCACGCTGTGTGCTCTCGAAGCCTCCAGCCTCACTGAGGTCTATTGACAGCAGAGCCAGCAGAGGGCTGTTCCGTATCACACAAAGAAAAGGCGAATGCAATTTCGGACGGTATACCTCGGTCGTTCACTGCGTATTGTGATGGATAATTGAATGTTTCCTTTAAATAATATAGTTAGTATTTGTTAAAGCATGGCAAGCGTATGACAGGGTGTGGGTTCGATTCATGAGAAATAAGAAAGATATAAAAATGTAAGCGCATGTTTTAAGATGACATGCGTTTTTAGTGACTGATTCTTCTGTTTTTTACTATAAATAAACTTTTAGCACGTTTTTTTTAGATCAAGTTGTAATTTTGTAATAACGAGGTAATAAATGCATAAGAGATTGAATTGGACCAATTAGAATATAAGGTAGAAAACGTAGACCAGGTGACAGACAACACAATAATATGGTATCATCGAGCTGGTCTGATGTTGGAGCCAGGACCTGAATAGTGAAACTCTTTAGAAGTAGCTCTATCTTATAGAAAATACCACTTAAATAAATCTACTACTATTACAATAGTTTGTGCATTTTCAACTGTTTGTTGCCTTTTATTTTTATGTTTTATGTTATATACAATCGCTCCGTTAATATAGATATTATAGTAAAGTTATTTTAAAATATCTATACGTTAAAATGTGAAGCAAAAACTTTTTACACATTTTTACGAGAACTGTATGGAAGGAGGAGTATGAATTTTGACACAGTTATAATTTATATATATAGAGGAGGAATTCAGAATGATAAAATATCATTAAAATAATGCATACAAATACAAGAAATTAATAAAACAAGAGGATCCGTTGACACGTATTATAATAATACGCGTTGCCATAGCAACTTGTAAGTCACTTTATAAATACAAAAGTATTGTACGTATTGCCAAATGCAAAAAATCATACTCCGCTGTAATTTTTCGTAAAAAGGGACCGTCCAAGTATTACGTAAGCACTGTAGGGGGGCGGGGGGTCTTGTGTTTGCTTATTTTTGATGACATGGGGGGTGGGGGGGTCTAGCTAGTAATTACGTAAGCAGAAGTTATTTATTTTTTTATACATATTATGGCTATATTTGGTAGAGGTATGTATGTTAGACGATATAACTATTAGTTTATTATATTGTATTTATAGTTGTAATATAATATATAAAAATATTAAATCTATTTAGCGAGAATGGCACATTGTCAAGAGTCTAAATTTCAAATTTTATAAAAAATTGTGGCGATTTAAGGATTTTTCCATACAAACTTTAAACCTCTTATTGACACCCTTAGGAAGTGAATTAAAATAAAGCACGAAACACGTATTCAATGAAATATTTTTAAGAGTCTGAATTTAAAGTTTTATAAATATCGGTGCTGATTTAATTTTTTTTCCATACAAACTTTCAACCCCTATTTCATCCCTTTAGGGTTAAAATTTTCAAATTCCCTTCTTAGAAGATTTCCAAAATTCGAAAATATAAATGTGTCCAAATAATTGCAAATTTCAATAATTGCAAAAAAAACTGCTTACGTAATACTTGAACGGCCCCAAAAGATTAATATACATATGTAGATATATAAAGCATACTCTACCATATGTTGGGCAATATATCAGCTTCACGCTGTACGCTGAATCCTGGAGGCATTGCGTGTTGGGTGGCAGAACTCAACGCCGCACTTTGCCTCGACATCAGAGCGAAGAAATGGAAATTAAATAAATATTTCATCCCCTCGAATGGGGATCGAACCCACAACCAGTCGGATTTACAGTTACACTTTGTGCCGCTGCGCCACGACTGGTCTCAACTGATGTAAAAGTTAATATGGTAGATGGTTCTATAGTAAAATGGAAATGTATTTCTTTCCAACACCACAATTCTAGTATAAAATATTTAACCAGCGTGTGATCAGAACCCCAACAGTAGTCGATGGTTAGAAAAATATATTTAGCAAAGTGTAGCTTTATTTTGTCACAATAGCAGTGAGCGAAGCCCTCTAGAATATTTTATATAATTCAATTATATTATATTATACAACGTTGTCTGTTAACAGTGTTAAGTTACAGTATTCAACACATTGTTTCTTTTCGAGTGAAAAGTAGAGAGATTAGTCACAAATTTCTAGGTCTTCCAAAACAGAAGATTAGTTCAAATAACAAATCATTTCCATGTATGCAAAACTTTGTATTACACGTAACGAACAAAAAGATCTAATTAGGTACAAACGAAATATCACGCCGATAATTAACACAACGTTAAGATTGAATCATTCTAAATGGAACCTAAATACTCTTAAAATAGAGTTAATTGTTAAAATTTTAAATTCGCGAAATGATACCTTACTAACTTAAAACTGAGCCCAAATTGATAACATTCAGAAAACTGTTGTTAGTTTTTACTTCATTTGAAATTACGTAGTTACAGACGCGAATGTAATTGTTAGTGAAATATTATTTGAAAATATAAGAGACTTCAAACTCTATTCCATATATAGCGTATGTGCTGAGTAGCGGAACTTAACGCCACTCTTTGCCTCGTTACCAATGCGAGGAAATCGATCCACAACCTGTTGCAATACAGACGCTTGTGTCCCTGCGCCATGACTACAGCACAATAAATAATATTTCTATCAAAACACATATATTCTATGCAATTAAAAACACAATCCAAATCAAAACAGTTATTTTGAAAGCTTAGAACAAGATTCTGTCCTGAAGAGCTGTTGAATTTGTTCTTGTCTTCAACTCGCACAAACTACAAACGAAATTTTATAATTCACTTCACATACTTATATAACCTGTTTAGTATAATGTAATATGATTTATAACACTTTTTTGGCACAACACTTATGAAAGTATTTAGCAGAGAGCAGTGATAGAGATATAATTTAGTTGAAACTCAACGCCGCGCTGTGTCTTGTTACTTGAGGTAGTAAATAAAAGTCCCAGTCTCCTGAGTGGGAATCAAACATACGACCATCGCGTTTACAGCCAGATTTATCGAGTCTTATTACTAATAAATCTATAAGATAAGCTTAACTAAACATAAAACAAAAATAACAATCAATATTTGATTGGCAACGTCATTATAGTTTAAAAGAAAATGCCGCAAATTTTTCAAATCATTAAGATTGTATTAACATAGATTTTTAACGAATGTTGTAAAGTAAGCGACTGTGGCGGAACTGGAGGCCGAAACGATAATAGCTTTTTCCCCCTTAAATGGAATCGAACCGCCTAGTTAAACAAACATACGCTAAGCCATTGCGCCACGACGGACTTATAAAAAATACTCATAAATAGTATGAAACGTATTCCATTCTCTAAATATATCAGCATAAATTTATTAAAAAATCAGAATTCAAATCTAACACCATATAGAATAGAATACAGCATTATAACTAAATACCTAACTAAAAATTACTTAAAGTCATAAAACAGTTATTTTTAACTGATTTATGAATAAATAATTATAACAACTAATAATACTAGGAGGTACACCACCGTAGCGTTGCGGTCACGGCGGCATATCTGTCGGTAAGTCTGTTATGAAGGGAAAACCTCATAATTAAATCTATGATGATCATTTAAAGTTCAAGCGTTGTCAGTTTGATTCCCACTCGGGGGAATAACATATTTAACATATTCCTTTCCTCGCTCTGGTAACAGGCAAAGCGCGGTCTTGAGTTCCGCCACTCAACACGCAATGTCTCAAAAATTCGGCGGAAAGTGAAGAAAACGCTTTTTTTTCATGTCGCCGCTAACGGTTAAAAAAGACTTACACCACTCATAGTCCGAGCGGAGTGTCAAAAAACTATTTTATAAAATCGTATATATTTGAATATTTTCCTACGGTTACATTAGTAAAATAATCTAAGCACAGTACACAGACCTCGTAGAACACTTTGCTTAAAGCTTCAAAGAAAGGTTTAAGAGAAGATTAGAATATAAAAATATTTTTATTTAAAATACAAGTGAACTGAACACTTCAGAGAAATCAACTATTAGATTTATTGGTTTAAAATGAAAAGGTGATCAGTAACGTATGTCAAGTTTGGGATTTTTTGTTTTTTTTTTATAAAAGTAGGCTCTAATCGACTGACTGTGTATGTAACAAAAATAAATTATATAAATCATACATACAAACCCTTTGTTTTTTCACTGATGTAATCAAATTTCAAATACAAATCAAGACACCTACGTGTCTAAGAAAGCCTTTGGTACCTACAGTCGGCAACATCGAATTAATTAAGTGATGTCGTACAACATATACCTTTACCTTTATTAATGGCTACTTAACAAAAAATCATTTTTTCTAATCGAACCAGTAGATGCTGAGATCAGCTCGTTCAAACAATAACTCTTCAGCTTCACAATATTAAATAAAGACTATATAAATGGGCGTACGAATAAGGGAATCCAGCGGGCCGTGCCCATCAAAGAATAGACTTGTGTCCATCCCAGAATAGTTTTGTCTTAACTAAAAAAAATAATCCCGAAAATTCAAAAAAAAACTTGAAACGAAATACATCTGTTCAAAGCTCAAAACCTGACATGGTAATATCTAGATACGCCCATGTACATGTACCTATACTATTGAGGCCGTCGTGGCGCAGGGGCACAAGGATGCGACTATAATGCTACGGTTGTGCGTTCGATTCCCATTTGGGGGAATGAATTATTATTTATTAATATTTTCATATCATCGCTCTGGCACAAGTTCCGCCACTTAACACGCAATGAATCGAAATTGAAAATCGAAAATGAGGAACAGAGTGTCTTAATACTAGGTTTCCTCAGATTACCCTGCTATATGCGATTTATGGAAGTTGTTTTGTTTACTTCGATTTACTGGTTGTAAGCATATTAAATATGAAATTCATGAGCATAATAGAAAAATCTTTCTTATCATTCTAGTATCAAGATTAAATCTCATATTACTGGACTCGATCCTCAATTACCTGCCTCCATGCACAGACTGGCTTTCTACGAGTAATATTTTTATAAAAGTTACTGGGACTTATCGATATGAAAAGTTAAAAAAAAGCAGCAAAAAAGGTACTATAGACGCGATGATTGTTGATTCGACCATCGTGAAATCCTTATATTTAAATTATTTTGGTTTCCTCGCTCTGGTATCGGGACAACGGGCCTCAAAAATATAAGCATGTAATGTTTTTTGTTTGTGACTAAACACATATACGTTATATGTGTTCTATCACACGAGAATATGAAAATATTTTTGTTTTTTTTATAGGAATTGTAAGTTCTGATTTGTAACCAAATCTCATATTTTTAGGTCAACGGGAAATACCCTATGGAATTGATTACGCGGAGAGTTGCATACAAAATGGAAAGAAACGAAGCAAAACGTGTGTTTTGATTGCGTTGACTTGGAGGTATTTTTTATGTGCTCCAAGGGACTGTGAATTACAAGAAACATTTACGGAACTATAGGTTAGCCTTAGGAGATAGACATCTGCTGTCGTGGACTTTCACATTATAAGGAACTGCTCATCACGTAGGACTATTTATTTGAGGGGCGGTGCATTATATATAATAAAGTTTAGCTGTGTGTCTAGGGTGACATTAGACCCTTGTTTTTTGTCAGTAGGAAGTAGTCATCATGTTGACCAATTTTTCCTAAAGCGTAGTATTGATATGTCTCATAGCTTTATTGTGACTATTTAACATCAGCATTTCGAAAGGACTTCAGAACTTTCAAAATAAATTATAGCCTATATGTTGCCGAAGATTCATAGCTATATAACAAAAAAAGTTACATCAAAATTCGTCCAGTAAAACGAAAAACAGACAGATAGACAAAACCTTTTGTTATATTAATTCTGCCAGAAGTATTTTTTTCACTTTATATTCAAAGTAAAATAGATATAATCCATACCTATATTATAAATTCGAAAGTAACTCTGTCTGTCTGTCTGTCTGTCTGTCTGTCTGTCTGTCTGTGCCGCAATCAGGGCCAAACCGCTAATTCAATTGCTATACTTGAGGGTCTTCGGATGAACATAGGTTACTTTTTTTTGTCATATTTGTAATATTGTCGATATATACTAAAATATTAAAATATTTTTCAATTTGACAGGCAATTTATTCCGCCATGTTAATAACAACCGACCGTTGCTAAGCAACGGTTTGCAAAGTTTATTTGTTGTTATAAGCAAACGTCACCCAAAATGAGCTTGCTTAACGCATACATGGCGTGCGCCGACTCAACCTTATGAGATACATAAAAATAATGTTTTACAAAAATATTGTTCTTTAAATAATGTTTAAAAAAGTCCGCGATACACATAC
>JAATLQ010015990.1:1003-17363 GCA_013421005.1 Heliconius erato x Heliconius himera | reverse complement strand
GGCGTGGTTGCAGTTCTTTTCTTTTTTCTAATACTTCTTTGCTAAAATCTTCTTTAACATATATGTTTGTGGGTAATTTGTTTTTATTTTTGTACACTTCGTTCCTTTTCCATGTGGTAGTAAAACTTACAAGTACAGGACGTATTTTATTAGATTTGGCTCCTAATCTGTGTGTTTTATTTATGTCTGTAAGGCTAATACTGAATTTATAAGTCTGAAGCATTTTAACAATTCGTTGCACGAAGGGCCCATCATAATCTTCTGTTTCTTGAATGCCAAAAAATATCAAATTGTTTCTTCTCCTATCCTCTTCCATAAATTTCATTTTGTCTTTGAGAGTTTCTATTTCCATTTTTAAGATCTTATTTTCCTCGATAATTCCTTTCAGTTCTTCATTGATACTTTCTTTAACGGTCCTTGTAACTGATTCGGTTATAGCAATGGTTTGCGCTTCCATTTGGGATTTCATTTTTTCAAAGAATATTTCCATTTGATTTTCCATTATTTTTGGGTACTTTTCTTAGGATGGCAACTTTGAAATAGCAATGGTTGTCTATGATATTGTCAGTTTAATTTGAGAGATTACTTTTTGGTTTTGACATTTGACAGGTTAGACTAGATCGACGTCTGTGGTTTGTATTTGTCTATTTGAGTATGACAGTTGTCAAATGAAGTTGGCTGATATATTTGATTTTGGCAAATGTTGTTCTTTGGAGGTAGTTTTTTTTTTTTTTTATTTATTTTAATTAGTAGTTAGATTTTTATAGTTCTGTAAAATCTACCCTCACCATCCACCGTAGTTCGCCGTATTTCTTCGTTGTTTTGTTGTTTTAACTGCACAATATCACTTTATAATCCGAGGTGTTTAAGTTACTTGTAGTTGGTAGTATCTTTATTGTGTTTACTTCAGAATAACTCACGAAAACTATTTTATTAGTCGGGACAAGTGCAAAAGGATGTTAACGTTTTGACACCGGAACCGGAACACAATAATATAAACCAAATAATACAATAATATAAACCAAATAACCACCAAACCCTCTATAAGCACTGGAATTGAAAATTATTATTAAAACAAATCAAAGTTCATTGACAATAATTATTATTTTCAATATGTGATAACAAAATTATAACAATAAAAGGTACTAATATATCAAATTAGAGTCACAAGTCGTTTATTTACATATTCAATAAGGATTCGCTTTGTAATTTTCACATTATAAATGCTATTTAGTTATCGTCATGTGATAGATGACTGACTTTAACCACCTTGTGACTATTGATGGTATGATTTTTGTGTTTTCATAATATACTTTGACGAAAAATTGTATTATTATATGTATTATTATTAATATTTGAGGCCAGTTGTGGCGCAGGGGCACAAAGTGACTGTAAAATCGACTGGTTGTGGGTTCTGAACGAAACAGTAAGAATTTCTAACTATTCTACATGTATTTAGGACAGCCGATTTTGTAGAGTTAAGTGAGCAAATTAGGGTAAGCTTAGAATATTTAAAGGAAATATCTTCTTTTTTTGTCTTTGTTTTAATGATGATTATTATAAATGAAAACACTGTAATTTACCAACTGAAATTTTCGTCACAATAACTATGTATATTTTATTACTTTAGGGCTATAGACAGCAAAACTTTTAAGATTGCTTACACTATACTGCTATTATGTATATCTTCATCTTGGATAACCGTGTCTTAACACTACGTTTCCTCTGACTGCCCTATATACATATATGTTGAATACGGCGTGAAGTAAGAAGCAAAAAAAAAGACATCAAACTTACAGTAATAAGTGTATGAGCGGACGGAGCGCCCTTCAATATGGCTTCCGCCGCTTGTTGAGTCGCGCCCTTCTGTTCCACGCCGAGTCCCTTCGCCAGGTTGATTTTGGACGCAAGTCGTCTCGCCAGTTCTAATTTACCATCGGCATTGGCGGCCACTGTTGGTGGTGCTGCTGCTACACCAGGCTACAAAAAAAAATATATTTAATTGTTTAAATCCCCGATAAAAATAGACAAATATATAATCCATATGTTATAAGTTTGACGTGTCTGCGTATGTATGAGTGCGTGTGTGTATCTCTGTATGTTTGCCACAGGCATTGTAGCCTCCAATGGATAAACAGATTTTGATTTAGTTTTTTTTATTTGATTATCGTTTTCAATTAATTTTTTTAATTAAACTTCTTGTCAAATCAAATAAAAACAAACTTTGATGATATTCACGGTAATAAATTTTCTCCCTATTTTAGAGCTATGGTTATTTTATGAAAACAAGTTATTTAATATAAGCAGTTCCTCTGATGTCGGATCTACAATGACTTCGTGTACAGTCAGACATTTGCTAACAGAGCCACGACGTCATCTATTAATAATTAATATATTAGATTAGTAAATATATAATAATTTTCAGTTTTGTATTCGACGCAGTACAATTAAGACTTATTTGACAACAAAGAATGATTGTACATATAAATCATGGTACATTTCATAATACAAACAGAAATTTCTATAATCTAATTAGACGAAGTGTATAGAGATTTGACAGCAAAATTTCAGAAAAAAGTGTATATTACCACGTTATTTAAATGCTAGTAAGTAACAAACACAAGTGCTTCTTTAGAGTAAATAGAATTTGAAATAATAATAAAAAACCCACTATCTTATTATCATTAAATTTAAGTTCAAAGACTGATTGCAACAATGTTTCATCATGACAAATATACTTTAAAAAAGTAATAACAGGTTACAATAAAAAAATAAAGATTTTTTCATATTTAAAAAAAAATGATACCTTAATCTCCTTAATAATCTTCTTAGCGGCGAGCATGGTCTCGATCTGCTGGTCGAGGTCGCCTTCAACATCTTCATCGTCAGAGTCCTGTAAGCCTAGAGCCGCTTTCTGGTATTTCTTCCTTTCTGTGGCCGCCTGGGCCTCGGATTCGTCGAATTTGAATCCTATGGATGGATTTGAAATATTGCAAAATTTGTTTTTGTTATATATGTTTGATTAATTTTTAATTTATATTTTATTTCGAGTATAGTCAAAGAGAACTTGTGCTAAATACTTTCCTCCGCTTCTCACAAATTTTTGATATATTCAGTACTATGCGTGCTTTGCCTTATCACATTCAGGAAATAAAAATAATAAAATTTATCCGTTTCAAATCAAATTGTTTGAGAGTACTACTATCTTTTCATGGTTAATTTCATGTTTTTTCTTATTATATAAGATAAGTATTACATCTATTTAATAGTCAAATCAAATAAAATATATATTTAATATTCATAAAATTGTTTTCTCAAATAAATAAAAGAAAACGACCCATTATTCCTACTAAACTTGTATCCTCCTCTAATTGTGTTAGTTATGACGGAGATGTAGTTGCCATGCAATCAAATCTTATAAGTCTCACATAATAGATCAAGTTTAGGAGGCAGTAGACTTCCCATATAATGAAACGCTCCTAATACAAAAGTACAATATTTTTTTATAGAAAAGACAAGACAAAACGAACGTATGGGTCATCTGAAAGTAATCACAATCGCCTACTAATCCCGTTTAGCGCCAAAGGAGCTAGCTACAAGAGAATTGCCGGTCCCTGAAAATACTGCCGCAGGTAAACCACTCCACAGTTGCCTGACGTATATAAAACAAAACAAAAGAAAAGAAAACAACCCACCTTTCCCACTAAAACCTCCCCCTGTATGCACTTTCTTGCCTTCCTTCTCCTGAGCCTCTTTATACGTCTCCCATAGTTGTTTAAGTTCGGGCGTGGGCGGGGTTCCCGCGAGGTCGAAAGCCCTCAGTACATCACCAGCGTATCTCCCTTGTTCCGGTGTTAAGAATGTCCACGCATAACCTTTGTTACCGGCTCTGCCTGTTCGACCGCATCTGATTAGGAAATATACATAATAAATAAATAATATATAAAGAATATGGTTTAAATATAACACACTATAAAAGTTATAATATAAAGGCGTTGAGTTTCGCTAATAACACCCGCAATGCTTCGAGAAACGGAAGTGTCTTAATGGGAACAGAGTGTCCTAAAAGAACATGGATGAATGGATAGAGTCCCTTAACACTACGGCTTCCTGACATGTCAGTCAACGGAGTCAGAACACTGAGTCTAAGAGACTTCGTTTTTGATTTTAGTAATCGATCTCAATACCGCATTTTGTTATTTCAGAGCGGAGAAATAAAAAAAATGTATGCTCCCGATTAGAGATCAAATAATAACCGACCAACAAGATTTCATTGTAGAGTACGTCTAATACCAACTATCTACATAAGTCCATCTAATACTAAGTATTGTATAAGCAATACCAGCGTTGTCAGATTTTGTTTTGGCAAAACGCATGATTTTTATCTTTGGATTTGTTAGTAGCTTATTAAAAAAAATAAACCACTCAAAAATCAATTTTCAAAGTACACGGAAAAATTTACGAAAAACGGGACCATATCTGTCCCGCTCGGGACATTTAAATTTTGGGGGTTAAAAAAAATCGGGACGTCCCCCTAAAATCGGGACGTTTGGCAACGCTAACCTATGAACATAATCCTCATAATGGTTGGGACAGTCGTAATTAACGACCAGCACCAGCTGTTTCACGTCGAGGCCGCGCGCCGCCACGCTGGTGGCCACCAACAGCTTCACCTTACCGGACTTGAAGTCCACGATCGTGGAGTCCCTGTCGAATTGATCAATACCTGTAACAGGTGGTATTATTATATATGTCGCTTTTTAATTTATATAGGAGTTTCGGCGTACTGTCACATTTTATTTTTAAATAAAGATTGAAGTAGAAGAAAGGAAAAGATCTGTAATGTGTCGAGTCTATAAGTAAATAATCAGCTTCACGCTGTATCCCGCATACAGCAGGGTAGATAGAGGGAACCTAGTGTTAAGACACACCGTTCCCCACTTTCGGCCTAGTTCTGGAGGCATTGCGTGTTGAGTGACGGAACTCAACGCCGCGCTTTGCCTCTTCACCAGAGCGAAGGAATCAAAACATAAATGTAAGTAAATATTTTGTCTCCTCGAGTGGGGATGGCACCCACAACCAGTCGATTTCACAGTCGCACTCTGTGCCCCTGCGCCACGACTGGCCTCATATAAATATAGTTTAAGGAAATAAAAAAAAGGTATAAAGTGACTTATCACTAATTACTCTCTAATTTCTCTTCTTATATAAAATACAGTATTAACACAACGATACAAAAATGTGGATTCACACGTGCTAAGTTGATGAATGCGTCATTTAAATATATTACTATCAATTAACTAAAACATTTTATGTTTAATATATTTTACGGTGTGATAATTATATATTGCATTGACGTTAAACTTTAACTTACGGTCCTTACTATTGATAAGACCGTAAAACTCGACGCAATAATATTATAAGAATTTTAGAATGACAAGTAAAATAAAGTATATTACGGAATTATTTATTCAAAATATATGATTCTTGATAAATTATTTTGAAATCATTCAAAATAATTTAGCATAAATTGTATATCTTTAAACAATAAAAATATGTAATAAAAAAGATCTATAATTAATCTACAGATAGGCATAAACATACACCCTGTTATATGTATGTATGTGATGTTTAAAAAAAAACGAAAAGTTGGCGAGCGAAGCGAGGAGACGCAGGCCATTAGTTATTTAATAACAATTTTTGCTATGTAATTATTAATTTTAAATTTACTCTAAGTATTCAGATAAAGAAAGGTCACGGTATATTAGAAAGATAAGAACTAATCAATTTCATTTTATAAACAAAAAGTTAAAATTAACTACACAAGAGAATACATTCTATTAGGAGAGAATATATTCTTATATTATTTATTATCTACTATAATAAAAAGACACAGAGGCACAAGTGATCGACTGCATACGCGACTGGTTGTTGGTCCCATTCACACTAGAAGAAATTAAATATTTAATATTTTCATTTCCTTGCTTTGATAAAGATATAAAACGCGGCGATGAACACCGCCACTCAACACAAACACGTCGGAAAGTGGACAACATAAATGTTGTAATGGGAATGGAGCGTCTCAACATTACATACTAAAATTCGTTCTGCGTGAAGCTAAATAATAATAATAATTAAATTAGCAAAATCAATGTGAACAGCAAAAGAAAACCTTACTGAACATGTACGTGAAACTTTATATTTTTAATAGTTGAGAGGACAGTACGCAAAACTCAAAAATAAAACAATTATTATACACTGTAAGATTCCTCGAGATTGTAAACCGGGAATTCAAGCTGAAATAAAAATATAACATAAAGTAATATAATTTTGTTCGTTTTGTGTACAAAAAAATTTAATGAAATATATTTTTAATATATAATAATATTGAAGCCAGTCGTGGCGCTGCGGCACGAGGTGTGACTGTAAAACCGACTGGTTGTGGGTTCGATCCCCACTCTCCATAGAGGAGATGAAATATTTACTTAAATTTATATTTCCATTTCTTCGCCCTGGTGTCGAGGTAAACGCAACGGTAACGCAATACCTCCAGAATTCGGCAGAAAGTGTGGAACGGAGTGTCTTAACTAGGTTCCCTCTGCCTACCCTGCTGTGTGCGGGATATAGCGTGAAGCTGATTTGATTTTTTTTTTATTATTTAAAAATAATTTTACTTATCTGAACTCTACTAACAACAACTCTACACTTGAAAATGTATGTAGAATAATATTTTATTAGGCACCATCTAAGAGGGTTTACATGAAGTGCTAATTCAAATGCTTCAAAGCCGCTGCATTCAAATTTTAATAAATTTACTACAAAAGAAAAAGCTTTATTACACATATGTGTAATAATGTTTTTTTTTTCTTTTGATATATACTACGGCGACAAGTAGTGGCTGACCAGAAATTAGCTGAAGATGGAGACACTGGTAGCGTAATTTATTTTTTTACTTTTTATTATATTCTTCAATATATGTATAATATGCAATTGTTAATAAAGTCAAACCTAAATTTACCACGACCCGGGGACCATATTGTACATATATATATTTACTACAACTCACCCCCATGTAAACTCATACAGGAATAAGACGCTTTCATCAAATCCTTCAATAGACTATCGGCATTTTCTTGTTTGTCCACAAAAACTATTATACTGCCCATTTGGCTGTAAAGTCCAAGTAATTCTAAAAGTTTAAAGAATTTCGCTTCTTCTTCCAAGATGGCGACGTGTTGTTCTACCTCTTTGCAAACTACACTTCGTCCTCCCACCTTTAAAATAATATAATAATGATGATATATGAAAGAATTTGTAGTTAAAATAAAATTAAAATCAATTCTTATGCCTTTTATGATCTTAATAGACAAAATATTGTGCAAATATATACTATTGTTTGAAAGTATCATAATTCAGTAAGTATATTTAAGTTTAAACAGTTCAGTATATTTAAGGTAAAATAATCTGTAATTATAAAAAAATACACATTTGTCATTGCTCTTTAAACATTACCTTATTGTTGTAATGAATTAGAAACTTATAATCTAATATCACTAAATAAATTAACATTAGGACTTTTAAAAACTTAATAAATATTAATTTTCAAATAAAAAAAATGCTTTAAAATATTACCTGCACTTCAATAGGCTTCTGCAGTATACGTCGCGCCAGCGCCTCCATCTGTCGTGGGAAAGTGGCACTAAACATGACCGTTTGACGGTCGGGACGCACATTGTCTATTATTTTCATCACCTGTATTGATAATAGTAAATTTTTAAAATAATACTTATATAGTGTACAATATAGTCAATTTGAGGCCGTGCATGTATACGCAATGGTTGAATGGCGTGATCTTTACTTGGTGCAATTAATTATTTGTATTTCCTTGCAATGTCAAGACAAAACACGGCGTTGAGTTATGCTACTCAAGAGAACAAGAGAACAGTGTCTGGGATTGAAGCAGAAAACAGAAAGTGATGTGTCATCACATTATTCTCTCAGTCTACTCTTTCCCACGGGGGAAATGGCAAAAATTAAGGCGATTTACTTATACTAGAACTGCTGAAGGGCGATGTTGTGATAAGCAGTTATATATGATTAATGTTTGATAGTCAAACATAAATATATTTTATTTAAAGTAGATATAAGTAAGATCAACTAAAAACATAACAGTTAATAATACGAAAGTTTAATTTAAATTTAAATTGAGAAATAAACAATAGTAACCAATAAGAAAATAACAATCAAAATACTGTCGAAGAATCGTGGCCGCCCTTAAATTTCCTAGACGTATGTGCATTGTTAATTTGGGAAGAAAGTAACCAAAAGCATAAAAAAATATAAAATAAAATGCGTAACCAATCTACAGCCAACTTCATGTCGGAAACGACTCGAAAAACTATTTTAATATTATAAAAAAAAAACATTTAAGGTGCTTTTTTAACACTAACCTGTGGCTCAAAACCCATATCAAACATGCGATCAGCTTCATCCAGCACTATATACGTGACTCGCCTCAGATTGGTCACTCGACCTGAATTGGCCGCTAACATGTCGATCATACGGCCTGGAGTGCACACTATCATTTCAGCACCACGTTTTAATTCAGCTATCTATTTTATATAGAAAAAATATATATTAATTATAGTATACTTTTATATTTATATATTTTTTTATTTATTGACATTTTTTTTGACATTCAAAAGGGGAAATACCCCTTTTCAATGTCAATAAAAATTTCGAAAATAAATGGCCATCATAGCACAATGTACAACTGTAAACGAAATGGTTGAAAGTTTGATTCTTACTCAGAGAAAGAATTAGCTTCATTTTCTCCCTCCGGTAAAAAGACACGACGTTGAATTCCGCCACAAAAAAAAAACAACAAAAAGGAAAGTGAGAAATGGTTCTCTAAATCACTACATTTATTTAAAAAAAAACCGAATGATATAATACCTGTTCAGATATCCCAGTGCCACCATAAACGCAAACCACTCTTAATCCCAACGATTTAGCAAATTTCTTGATATCTTTACCTATTTGCATACAAAGTTCTCTTGTGGGGGTCATTATTAGAGACATTGGTCCATCTGTGTCCTCTAATGGTGGTTGGTCCAGAACGTGACGGAACATTGGGAGGATGAAGGCTAATGTCTTACCGGAACCAGTTTTAGCTATACCTATTAAATCTCTGAAATTAAATTAATATTTAAAATTACAGGGTTGGCAGAGGTAACCTAATATAAAAACATTCCACTTCTATATATCAATTCAAAACACTGCTAATTGATGTTGCCACTACACGAAAATAAAATAATTTAATATTCTAAATGGTAATTGAACCCAAAAACATTGCAGTCCTACTGCAGCCCACAATAGATCCAACCTTAATCAATATATGAGATTTAAGCAAAAAAACCTGTTCTGTTTTATAAGGATTTTAAATAGTCATAATTAATAGAACTTAAGCAAATGTTACAGTTTCTGTTACGGCTTTTAGCTGTATCATCTTTTGTTAAAACTAAGGGCGATATATTGTTTGTGTTTATCTTATGTATTCCTAATATGTTATGTAATATATGTAATCAGTGTGATTGATGGTTCTAGGTTCGATCATCACATGGGGAATGATTTTAATCTTCATTTTTCTGCTGTAAATGCGGCATTGAGTTCAGCCAATTGGACAGAAAGTCGGAATAAGACTGTCTTAATATTAGGTTACCTCTACCTACCCTGCTATAATAGAAAAAAAGGAAGAACTGCTTTCTTAATAAAAAAATTAAAAAACTCACCTCTATATAACAAGTCTTTACAAATAAATTAATACAATTATTATAAAAAAATTACCTTCCAGACATAATAGCCGGTATCGCCTGAGCTTGGATTGGCGTAGGTTTTTCAAAACCTAATTTCTTCAATATATCCAATTCCTTCTTACTAATACCACAGTGCGCCCATGATTTTATTGGTTTAGGACACCCTTTCCCTTTAACTCTTATACCTTCTAGCTCAGTCCTATATGCTTCTACTTCTTCAGGCGTCATTCGTGCTAATTCACTAACCTGAGAAATAAATATTTTATTTTTATCTATATTTAATATTATAAAGCTAAATAGATAGTTTTATTGTATGCTAGTGAAAAAAAAAATAATACCTCCAAATCAATATTTAATTAAATGGATGGACAGTAAATGTGACAGTTGTGGGTTCTACTCCTGCTTGGATGAATGTATAATTTTTATTTCTTCGCTAAGAAGAAAATGTGTGTCGTCGAGTTCTGCCATTCAACTCAATTTTTTCGAAAATTGAGTGCTTGGGGAACTGAGTCTCTTACCGCTAAGTTCCTTTTGTATATTCTACTATACGCTGGCTGAGATTTGAAACTAAAAAAATCTATTATAAATGTTATAAAAAACTAACCTCAGTATAAAAAGCTTTTCTAAAAGTCATATAATCTAAGCTAGAGTGGTCCACTTTGGCTAATTCCTTCCTTTGCTTAGATGCCAGATTTGCTGCGGCATCTTTGATATCTTCAGTTTCTTCTTCTGAAGAATATTCTAAACCATCTTGGTTCTGTTCAATCAGTTCACCTACAAATAGCAAACTGCATAATAAACGCAATTTCCAAATTTTATAATAGCTATTTTTTGACTTCATGCGAAATAAAAAAAAAACATGTTTTTCATATTAATAGATTCCAGTTATAATCACAAACTAATAAAAAAAAAAGATACTTTAGAAGCAAGTCGAGCAGTTGTTGTTAAAAATTTAAAATTCTATACTTAGTCTGTCACAATATAAATTTTACCTTTATTTTTCTGTTCAGTGACCTTTTTCTTAGCGGTACCAGTCAATATCATAACACCTGTTCCTCCAATCGTTGGTACACTAATTATACCTCGGGACTGGTCTATTTGGTTCACTTTACGAACTTCCTGAATTTATTTTTTAAACAAAGTTATGATTATATTATTAATAAAATAAATAAATCAGCTTCACGCTGTATCCCGCACACAGCAGGGTAAGCAGAGGGAACCTAGTGTTAGCACACTCCGTTCCCCACTTTCTGCCGAATTCTGGAGGCTCGACACTAGAGCGAAGAAATGAAAATATAAATTTAAGTAAATATTTCATCTCCTCAAGTGGAGATCGAACCCACAACCAGTCAGTTTTACAGTCACACTTTGTGCCCCTGCGCCACGACTAACGATAATATTATTAATTATTAATATATTATAGATGCTGTTGTACCGCAGATGCAGTGTGTGACTATAAATACTTTATCAAATAAAATAGTGCCTTATTAATTTAATTAATTATTAATATTCCATAACTTATCATTGAAATATTATAAAAATATATTATTGATATCTGATATATAAAGTAACAAGTTTGGCACAAAGTATAAAATATAATTGAATATAAAGAAATTTAAAATATCTTTCTTACCTGTTGCACTTCTTGCATATATGCATCAAGAGGATCTATTTCATCTTCCTCTACTTTTTTCTCTTCAACAGACTGTTTCTCTTTAGATTCACCATCTTCACCTTAAAAGTAATGAATTTAATTCAAAAAGGAATATTTTAATAAAAAAAAGGTCTTGAAGAAATATTTTCACTCCTTGGAGACTTGAATGCAAAGGAGTGAAACAAAATGATATGGAAGTGAAATTAAGTGACTTGAATGTAAATTGCCTCCTGTACACAGATGATGCAGTGCTCATTCGATTGATCGAATTTTTCGAGGCATTGCGTGTTAAGTGGCGGAACTCAACGCCGGACTTTTGCCTTGGTGCCAGAGCAAAGGAATGAAAATATAAAAAAATAATAATTCATTTCCTCGAGTGAGGATCGAACCCACAACCGTCACGTTTCAGTCACACCCTTGTGCCACTGGGCCACGACGCTAAGATATTGAGCAAGCAAGGAATGAAATGGTATATTTATATATAAGTATGTTCAGTAGAGGTGAAAGATATGACATAAATGTGGAAAAGTGTATTGCTGCAGGTAACAGCACACACAGTTGCACGAGTGGCCATATACATGCAGTGGATATTACAGAAGAAGAATAAAAGAAAGATGAATGCCGTGGAAATGCAATCTCTTCATAGGCTATGCGGAGTCTGCTTCGCTGATCGAATCCACAACGACCGAACATGCTCAGCTAGTTTGGGCACGTTGAACGATGGAGTGATGAAAATGCATGCAATGGCAACAAAAATTTATTAGAAAAGTGACCAGTAAGAGAGGTAGAGGGAGACCTCGGTAGAACCACGAAAACACTATCAAAGATACTGGTGGAAGATCATGTAAAAAGCATGTGGACCCCCAGAGGGCATGTATGACGAGGTTGATGACTGTGCTTGTTCACTGTGAATGAAAAGTCAATCAAAACGGGTATGTAGAGGCTGTAGCCTTTGGTGCTCCATTCTGTCTGACTAACCTGCAGGGATATAGGGTGACAAGCAAGGTTAAGACTGTATTGGGTTAGAGTAGGCAGTTGCAGCCTACTGTCAAGACAAATATTTTCATTTCATCCTCATGGTAAGGTGTAGCGATGAATTCTTGAATCTGGGTTGTTCTTAAATGAGGAAAATGGACTGCCTTCTTATGTTGCTATATGCAAGGTAAAAGGGTGAAGCTTAAAAAAACAAATAAAGTAAACACACCTTCATCACCAGAGTCATCTTCTAAGGACCATTTCTTTGCAGCTGGTACTTGTATATTTGTAACAATACTTCCTTTTTGCACTTCTTTTTTGGCAGATTCCAATTCCTTTCGCTTTCTCTCTGCCCTCCATCTTTCAATGCGATCACGTCGCTTTTGCATTTCTGCCTCTAAACGACTTTGCTCCTCTTCCTAAGGAATATTTTAAATAATGAAATTAGTATATCAGCTTCATGCTGTATCCCACAAACAGCAGGGTAAGCAGAGAGCCTAGTGTTGAGACACTCCGTTCCACTCTTTCCACCACTCAATAATGCCTCCAGAATTCAGCACAAAATGGGAAATGGAGTGTCTTAACACTAGGTTCTCTCTGCCTACACTAAGTTAACCCTGCTGCGTGCTGGATCTGTATGCCGCTGTGAAGCTGATCCTCTTTTAATTTTTTATCAAAAGAAAAGATGCTTACCTTGTCAACAGTTCCAGGGTTGTATTCTCCAGATTCAGACTTAATAGCCTTATCCTTAGATTTTGATCTATCTCTATCTTTGTCCCTATCTGGAGATTTCTTCCTGGACTTGCTAGACCCATTTCTCTTATCATCCCTTTTATCACTATAATAATTGAATCAGTTACAATAACACATAACATTAAATATCAAATTTTAGTATATTAAGCATATGTTAGTATTAAATTTATTATTATCACCTTTTACGATCTCTATCACGATCCCTACTACGATCTCGTTTAGACTCCCTATCTCTGCTACGACTGCGCTTCCTCTTTGAAGATTTGGAACTTCGATCTCTACTTCGTGATCGGGAACGTCGACGCTTTCGCTCTGGAGTCACAGACCGGCTGTGTGAGCGTCGACGATCTCGATCCCTGTCACGGCTGTAAAAAACAATTCAATGCATCAGATACATATTGTGATAAATAAACAAAAAAGCCATAAATATAAAAGTTACAACATCAAACTCACCCACTCCTAACCATTCTTACACCAATTAAACAAAATCAAGATGAACTAAATTGAACGCTATCACAATTTCTTAGCATCGTTTGCTTTGGTGAAAAATTATTTATTCACTATAAATACCACAATAAGATTTTGGTGGTTAATAAACTATATGATAACATTGAACTCGACTCCATCCAATTTAATTGTAAATAGTTGCTTTAAAAAGTAAAAACTAAAAACACATTTCATGTCATAGAACCATAGAGTCCATAGATAAAACAACATTAGACAAGAAATTACGAATGCGAATACAGACTTGTGCTTTTAAATTTTGACTAAAATGATGCCCCCTAATTTTCATTTAAGCTATAAGTTACGGTAGACTAAATCGTCATTCTAGAGTAAATTGTAAATGTATTTGATTTGAAAAGAAATTTTGTTTCTTGAAAGATTTTTTTTAATTTTCACAGTAGTAAGTTTTCTGTGAATAGGTAGCGTATCGTAATAAATAATTATTTTTAATCTTTAAAAGAATTAAAACGTATAGATAATCAAAAGAAATATCATGAATTATTAATTACCGTACTACAGTCATCGTTTATTTTCTTTGAAATATTTTAAAAACTTCCGCTGTTATCTGTGGATTAAGTTTGTGACATTTGTATAACAAATTGTCATTTAACAATTTTTTTATATGAATGTAAACTGTAAGCGTTATTATAACCTTAAATTTAATAGAAATTGAATTGTTTTAATTCAATGTAGAAGTTTGCTTTTTTATAATTTGATTAATAGGTATTAAACGTAACAAACATTAAAATGGCAGACGACGGCGATAATGTATGTATTTCAGTTCCAATTGTCTTAATATATATCCGAAAAGTAGAAATATTCATTGATAAAAATAAATGTTTATTGCAGGTAGCTGTTATGACAGTAAAGGAACCTCTGGACTTAATTAGATTAAGCCTTGATGAAAGAATATACGTTAAAATGCGCAACGAACGCGAACTTCGTGGAAAGCTTCATGTTAGTATTTCTTATAATGGCTGTATTAATTAGAATCAAATCTAGTTAAATTCTCAAATAAAACTCATATATTTTTTTCTTTATTAGATTAGCCGAAACACATTATATACATTTTTTTATTGTAGGCATATGATCAACACTTAAATATGGTTTTGGGAGATGCTGAAGAGACTATCACTACAGTAGAAATAGATGAAGAGACATATGAAGAAGTATATCGGACCACAAAAAGAAATATTCCAATGTTATTTGTCAGAGGAGATGGAGTAATATTAGTATCACCCCCAATCCGTGTTGGTGTATAATTTTAAGGTTAATAAAATAATTAATTTTGACATTTATTTTATTTCTTAGCTAACAATTTAATGACAGACTCATTTTTAAATCTAAGATTTCTTTTTACTAACAATTCCTCTTCATCCATTGGATCAATAACTGTGCCAGCTTTAGTGATTACACTGGGTCGAATGAGTTTTTTATGGGCAGTTTCAGGAATAAAAGTATTACCTAAAGGAGTTCGTATACTGGCCTCATATTCCTTAATACTGGTAAATGGGAAAGGCACATCTGATACCTTATGAACACTAAGCTTAGGATTTTTTGTTTCATTTATGATTATATCTCCCTTATTTTCATCACGCCTGAGCATTTTTGGTGGAGCATTTGTTATGAATCTGTTCTTTCTACGTTTTGTAGGTTTTACTCCTTTACCACCCCAGCTGCCCCATCCAGGTAAAGTCAAATCTATATCCTGTGGAATATCTTTGTTGATTTCATCTTCTTTTTCTTGTCTAAAACTTGCAACAACATCATCTTCCTCAAACACTTCTTCAATGTCAACTTTTGGAACAACTTGCTCTTCATCATCCAAATCGTCTATACCATTTTCTTCTCTTGATACAGCAGTGTTTAAATATTTTGGCTTAACTTCAATAAATCTGCTTGGATCAATATTCATATTATTATTGTCTTCAGGTGGAATTTCATCCATGTCCAAGTTTATATTAGATGTTGATACTTTATTATTAACTACTGTTCCTTTGTGTGTCTCTATTAATTCTTCATCAATAATAGGCTTAGTTTTATTATTTTTTAATTTTAAATATTCTAAATTGTCTGTATCTTTGTCATTCTTTTCCTTTTTAAGTCTTCTCTCATTTGGTTCATTTTCTAATTTAGATATTTGTTTCTTCAACTTTTTTATTTTCTTTTCCACTTTACCAGCAACTTTACTTTCAAAATGATCAAATGCTACATCAACAGATTTAGTCATAAATTTTTTGTTCAATATTGAACTGTCAATTGACTCTACTGCCCAGTCTGAGGTAGCAATAGGTTTAAGTTTCTTCTTTGCTTTTACTTGAACAGAATTTTCTTTCTGAGTAGGTTCTTCTTTATTATTTTTTTCACTGTTACCACTGACTGGAATTTCTTTAGCTACAGATTTATTATTACTAATATTTCTTAGTTTTTTAACACTTTCCCTAAGGTTTGCCAAAGAAACATGTGGCTGGTTATTGATCTCTTCCTTTTCCTCATCAGATTCAGAATCTGTATTTTCCTTGCGTTTATACATTTTATCTTTTAGATATTTTTTATATCCAAAGTCAAATTCTGAGTCAATATTTGTTTTGTCAGATCTCTTCATCATCCATGGATTCATAGGATCTTGGTCTAAAGTAATATCTGGAATATTCTCATC
>JAATLQ010015977.1:270901-301697 GCA_013421005.1 Heliconius erato x Heliconius himera | reverse complement strand
AAACTATTTGTAATTTCGAAATATTGTAAAGAGCAAAGTTTATCTTTGTTTAACGTAGAAAATTAAGAACTTATTTAAAAGGATAAGGATTAATATTATTATGGACACACATCCCTTGCAAAATGAAAATATATTTAAATTACCGTCTAATTTCCGTCTCCTCTACGCTTTCATTAGTAAGACTTAAACGATTTTTATTTGCATTTCTTGTTCTACGACCTATGAACGACTTTTTCGTGGCATAATTAAATTAAAAAAGGAAATGTTTAGAAAGGTAAAAAATAAATAAATAAAAGAACAGAAGAAGAGTAAACAAAATAAAGAACAGGATACTTAAACGAAAGAAATGATAAACAAAAGACAACCTACTATTCTATTAATGAAAAAAGATGAAACTAAATATATCGCGCTGAAATAATACATTAAACTCTAATTATCTAATACGCACAATCGCATCTACATCTACTTCGCTACAGAGGCAGGCGGGGAGAGGGGCGCGGCGGACGCGTCGCGGGGCGCGGGGGGACGCATGGCGTGTGGTAAGACGTTTCGTAGCAAGGATTTTTTGATATTGTAACAACTTCTAAAGTACTTATTAAAATGAAAAACAGTAAAAGACAGTTTTGATCTCCATTAAATGGCCAACGTAAGTAATATACTTATTTATATGCTGAGAATAAGGTAATAAATGAAACTTGCGCCAAAACTGCGGTTTATAGCCGGCGTGATGTGTCAATAATTAAATGCATTTTCCTCTAAAACTATTCGTAATTTCAAATTAGTGTAAAGAGCAAATTTTATCTTCGTTTAACGTAGAAAATTAATAAACTATTTAAAAGGATAAGGATTGATACTATTATCGACAAACATCCCTCACAATAAAAAATATATTCAAATTACTATTTTTAGACAGAAATATGCTCACTGTATGTTATCCTTAGAAGATACAAATATGCTGTCGCTGACTTTTTTGTAGATCTTATTAAGAGGAATAATACTCTAGTACATTATTTTCACGTAGGACTTACCATTAAAGCAGCGCATGCGTGGAAGTGTCTCAACGGGTAGGACTTTATGCACATTTATCATATTTATGTCAAATTACAATAAAATATACATATAGTAAACTATATATAAACCTTCCCTGAGAAATACTCTACCTAATGGTGAAAACCGCATCAAAATCCGTTGGGTGGTTTAGAAGAAGATCGCTTAGAAAGGCCAGACAGAGACGAAATGCGTTCTTATTTTATAAGATATAATACGAGTAGATCCCCACTCGAGGAGATGAAATATTTACCTTAATTTATATTTCCATTTCTTCGCTCTGGTGTCGAGGCAAAGCGTGGCGTTGGAGCCGCCACTCAACACACAATGCCTTCAGAGCTCGACGGAAAATGGAGAACAGAGTGTCTTAACACTAGTTTGCTTCTGCCTACCCTGCTGTGTGCGGGGTACAGTATGAAGCTAATTTTATATAAATATAGAGCTTGCTCCTTTAGCATAGTATTGACAAGTAAAGTAAGAAGTATTGTAAGTATAACGATAATACCCACAATGTACGCTTTGAAGATATACTGAAGCCGCGATCAAAGAAGATTTTTAATAGTAAGGATACGGGACATATATTGTGCATCAGCGACTTGAAATGTAAAATATTATGTTATTTTAAATACTTCGCAAAATGAAATACTTTCTTGAATTTCGCTTAAACAACATTATCATGTTTTTTATTATTATTTTTAGCTGTACATTTCCCCACACATAGTAGAGTAGGCAGAAGGAACCTGGTAACCTAGTGTTAAGACACCTGCGTTCCCAAAACGACAGTTACGTTCCTTACTTTCTGACAAATTCTTGAAGCATTGCGTAGTAAGACAAAATGAAAATATTGAGAATTTCTTTCCCCGATTGGAAAATGAATCCATGACCGTCACGTTTACAGACGCAGACTTGGGGCACTTCGTCCTGGCCATTATGTACATAGAAATAAAATTCAGATCTCGCACTTTCTCCAAAATAGCAGAAAGAAACTAGTGTCAAGAATCAAGATGCTCCGTTGCCCGCATTACGTGACCAGTCAGCTTCACGCTGTATCCCGCACACAGCAGGGTAGGCAGAGGCTGCCGAATTCTGGAGGCATTGCGTGTTGAGGGTCAGAACTCAACGCCGCGCTTAACATAGACACCAGAACGAAGAAATGGAAATATAAATTTAAGTAAATATTTCATCTCCTCGAGTGGGGATCGAACCCACAACCAGTCAATTTTGCAGTCACACCTCATGCCGCTGCGCCACGACTGGCCTCAAATTTACGTGACCAGATAAATTAATTTAAATAAAACAAATCTTTATCGAGCTTACAGCCAGGCGTTCCCACTTCACAGAGAGGGACTCTATCGATGAAATTGTAATGCCATTTATCAATTAACTAATCAAAGCGATATGCATCGTTGGACTTAGTCAAAATAGTAAATAAAAAAAATAAAGGATATGCTACGGACGACAAAGAGAGATTATAAAGGATGTTTGTTGTACTTGCTTTACTCTCAAAACCGTTGAAAATGAACATGTTTGCAGTACCTGTTGCAATATAGTTGAGCCGCTCGCCGTGTGCAAAATAGTAATACTAAAGACTCGATATTAGAGACTCGATCAAATATAATAAATTATATTTTGTTCCTTACAATTACATTTTTTTATGTACAGTTATATTGTTGATTTGTTTGAAAATATGAATTAAAAACTTTTTACTACTTTAGTTTTACGTTACCGCAATCGTTATGTCTGTTGTACCTCTTTCGTTTGTCATTATTTTTCTACTTCTCTCTCATCCTCCTGGTCATGCTAGACTAGAATAACTTTTATGTTATCCATACGACCTACTAGATCATCGTTATTTAATTATAAACCTTTAATCAATTTCCCGCTCTATCTCACACATAGAAGAGTAGGTAGAGGGGAATCTAGTGTTAAGACACTCCGTTCTCCACTTTCTGCCGAATTCCGGAGGCATTGCGTGTTGAGTGGCGAAACTCAACGCCACGTTTTACCTCTACACTAAAGCGAAGAAATAAAAATGTAAATTGAAATAAATATTTCACTTCCCCGAGTGGGAGTCGAACCCACATACAATCGCTTTGATAGTCACAATTTGTGTTGTGTGTGTTCCTGCGCCTCTAAATGGTAATTTAACTTTTCAAATATATATTGTATTCAAATTCTTTATATGAAAAATATACATGTACATCTACAAATTTTTGATCGACTATATATCTAAAAAACTAAATTAACAACAAAAATAATAAAAAAGTAATAAATGTTACTTTTTCATATGATTTTTTTTTATCAAAAACATTCCTTTGACTGGTAATCCGAGGCACGCTGCTATATTAAATTAATGGACTCGATGACATTCGCCGTAATATTGCTGAGGTAAATCTGCGGTATTGAAACAGGACAAATATCAAATGCTATATATTTTTAATTTGTTTTTTTAAAAGGCATGTCCTATAATATTATGATAGTAAATAAATTATATCTTATCTCGTTTGGAGTTTTATACTACGTTACATTAAAGAACATAGGCAAATAAAGCTACTTTAAAAATAATAAAGTATTCATGATTAAAAGTAATCATGTCTTTACTTACAAATAAGTAATGATATATTATCAAAAACAAATGTGAAATGGGAGCCAAGTTAAATATTAAGAAAATTTGATTTGGTTATTTTTCACCACCGGGCGCAAAACCATATATCACCTAATAGTCCAGTGCCAGCTGGAACTGCGTTACAGATATAATAGGCCTGTACGAATATGCCCACGCGAAGAAATGGAAATATTAACAAATTATAATTCATTCCTTCGAGTGGGGATCGAACCCACAACCGTCGGGTTACAATGACACCCCTGTGCCTCTACGTCACGACGGCCTCGACTATATTGAAAATGCAACAAATGAACACGAGTAAACGCTCAATATCGATCAGTCAGGCATGCAACAGGCGAGCTTTGCAAACCGGGAGCGACCTCACGCTGTATCGTAATAAAATGTAGCAGATTCCAAGTAAATATTAAAATGTAAATATTTTTATTCTATATTCATAACATTCATAATAAAATTGTATCTAACAATAAAATTGTCATAATAAAATTGTAACTAAAAATGTTATTAGGGACCTTTGTAGTAAATACTAATTGCTATGATAGTTATTTTACATAACTGTTTTACTGAATGGGCTGAATCTTTAGCTTTCAATTTGTATGATGTTAAAAAATACGAGAATTCAAGAATTTATAATTTCTTTGTTCTTACCGTCTAACTAAATACCGTAAAGTTATATATTTTTCTTTTTTGTAAAAAAGGCCGTCGTGGCGCATTGCTACAACCGTGTGACTTTTATCACGAAAATTGTAGGTTCAGTCCCCACTCAGGCAAATTAATTATAATTTATTAATATTTTGAGGCCAGTCGTGAAGAAAATTGTGCGAAAAGTGGGGAAGACAGTGTATCAACACTTGATACCTTCTGTATCCTCTGCTAGGATATAAGGTATAATATAAAGCTAAATAAGTTTAATTACTGTTTACCTACATCTATACATATTAATAAAATTAAAAGGTCTGTCTTTGACATCAGTGTCACAGTGTTTTTTCAAGTGCATAGTTACTCGATACCAAAAAACAATTAAACAATTTTACCATTTTTGTCTGTCTTTTTGCTTATTCGGGCTGACCTCAGGACCAGCCGAAGTTGGTGATTATTATGGGACTAACACTGAAAGATAGAGGGAGTTGTGGAGCAACATAAAGGTTATTTTGATACAATATAAAAGTTATTTCAATTTAAAGTATTTTGGTTGAGAAACTTATATGATTATAAAATAGATCGAGCTTTCAAGATTTAGGATTTTTCAATTTTATATTTTTAACATTTTTAAAGTGTTATTCCACACTTAGGAAAGAAAAATACTTATTTTAAAAACGTATAAAAATTTTAAAGTTGCGGGACTCGAACCCGCGCCTCCTGGAAACCGACCAGGTGCTCTGACCACTAAGCCATACGTTTTCATCAAGCTACGTCGAATTTTTTATACGCTTGTTACAACTTATTTACGTTGTTAGCATCTCTGTAGGGAGATTTTACAAATTTCCGCTACCCAAAGATAATTACTAATAATTATCGTCTGGCAAGAGAGAATGCTATTTATTATTATTATTTTTAACATTTTTTAAAGTGTTATTCCACACTTAGGAAAAAAAAATGCTTATTTAGAAAACGTATAAAAAATATACTACATACACCCAAAGTATTTTATTTTATATATAATTCTTAGTAATTATTAATATTAGATGTTCAGGTTAACAGTTCCTTGGAGCACAGAAACTAAGCTTCTTATACAACGCAGACAAATATATGAGCATTTGTGTATCGATTTTCCTTCATTCTATGAAATTCACCGCACAATCAAAATTTATACTGAACTTCCCGTAGATCAACAGTTATGAAATTTAGGACAAAATGAGATCTTACGATATACATAAAGGAAAAAAATTGTAATGTATAAATTTATTAGTATTTCATAGAACAAAATCATTATAAGCTTATATTCGTAGTTCTTTTCATACTATATAAGTGTATATGTGTATATGTAAACTTACTTTGTTAAGTTTATTCACTGCATCATCAAAATCTATAAGGTATTTCCCAATAAAAATCCAGAACTTAGTACAGAACCCTCTGTGACTTTTCCGTTTCGTTTTTTCTTAAATTTAAGTGTAATAAACATTCGTATATATCAAGCGGACGTAGCACGGAGGCCGCTAGTTTTATATAAGAATGACCGTTAAGCCTAGATGCCGCGTTTCATTTTTAATACATTATGGAAAATATAAAATACATTAACACACGAGTTCCAGATGGAAAGCCTAATATTGTCTTGGCAATTCTGTCATTCTGTTATTATGTCATATAATTATATAATATTATGTAATAATTATGTGAGGCCGGTCGTGGCGCAGCGGCACGAGGTGTGACTGCAAAACCGACTGGTTGTGGGTTCGAATCCCACTCGAGGAGATGAAATATTTACTTAAATTTATATTTCCATTTCTTCGCTCTGGTGTCGAGGTTAAGCGCGGCGTTGAGTTCTGCCACTCAACACGCAATGCCTCCAGAATTCGGCAGAAAGTGGGGAACGGAGTGTCTTAACACCAGGTTCCCTCTGCCTACACTGCTGTGTGCGGGATACAGCGTGAAGCTAAAAAACAACAAAAAAACAATTTTATTTAGATGAATTCTAAAACAACACTAAATGTGCAATTTATCTGCGTATGTTGCAATTTATAAATAGAATGTGAATAATAATTCGAAGGTGGCACGAGTGGGACAGAGTTGTCTATATTTAAACACGATAGTTGTACATCGGAGGGATGAATATATTTTAAATATTTTAGATGAATATTTTAGTTCCACCATTCAATAAGCCTCGAGGCCAGTCGTGGCGCAGGGGCACAAAATGTGACTGTAAAATCCTGTCGATTTTGTTGTGGGTTCGATTCCCTACTCAAGAAGATGAAATATTTACCTTAATTTATATTTCCATTTCCTCGCTCTTGTGTCGAGGCAAAGTGCGGCGTTGAGTTCTGCCACTCAACACACATTGCCTCCAAAAATTCAGCAGAAAGTGGGGAATGGAGTGTCTTAACACTAGGTTCCTTCTGCCTACCCTGCGGTGTGTGGGATACAGCGTGAAGCTGATTTGATTCAACAGGCAATGTATCAAAAATTGGATATTAAGCGGGGAAAGTAGAACCTTAACACTAGGTTCCAACTGCCTACGCTGTGCGCGGGATACAGCGTCCAGTTGATAAAAAAAATACATGTTGCATTCCAGCCGAGTTCCATTACTATGCGAATGGACAGCACAGGCGATGTCATTTAAACTGGCCGGGTCTTCCGCACTAAGGTGGAAGAACGGAGAGCATTACGTCTGCTTAAGATTGAGTCCACCTTGGAGCCCAAGTTCACTGTGGCGCCTAATTACCGGGGCATTTCCTTCTGTAATATTGAAATTCTTGATGTCGACATATCGAAAGAAGTCCATTTTGTTTGGAGAGCCCATCTTAAAATGACAATTTTATCAACATTGTTATATTAGAAAGAGACTTAGACTTAGACTATATGCAATTAATGTTATTTTCTTATCGATATTAACCATTTTTTAGGTAAACGATCATTTTGGAATCCCTAACAATTAAAGCAGTAAAGTACTAACATTAACTATAAATACAACGAAAATCTTTGACACGCTTTTCCTGTGTGTATTTTTACTACAGAAATGTAGATAAATCATACAGTATCGTCAATGAATACCCTATTCAAGATTAAAAATCAGCTTAACTGGACACATAAAACGACGCGGAAAAACTTTTTTACTTATAAAAAAGACTTAAATAATCAACACATTTACAAAAAATGTTTGGAGAACATTTATACCTACATTTATTATAACTTTTTTGTCTATAAAATCTATTAAATATTATACATTCTCTTTTATTACGCTAAGTATTTGCAATTAGTGTTAAATTACCAATTGGTTCATAATCAATATTATTTTATACGTACAATGAAATGAAACGCACTGATTGAGTTCTACGTATAATGCTAAAATAATTGCCATAATAAGCCCTTGTGATATCATAACGAACCCTCTTTTCAAACTCAACAACAAAATCTGTAGGTATGTATGTATCACAAATATACAAACAATAAATTAATCTGTATGAAACGTATTTAGAATTTATTTATTGTTACACGTTAAATTCTGTGAATTGATATTTTTAAAAATGTCATAACACTACAGGTATATGATGAAGAGTTTTTTGTTCCATACCATTAATTTTTAAACATTTTTAAAATTTCAAATATTCGCTCTAAGCATTCGGCTAAGCGGTGTCTAAACGAGTTTTATTTAATTTTTACATGTCTTAATCTTATATTTTACTTAAAATAGATAATTTTGCAAATACGTTCTCGTTAATTATAATAAAATCTTAAATCTAGTCTCATAGGGAGTGAGGGACTTGGTACTAGTATGAGGACAGTATGGCTATAGTGGACATGACTGCTGTAGTAGGTGCAGCTGTCGGTGTGTCGCGAAATCGCCAAGACCGCGTGGGAGACGCTGTCGTGCAACTGTAACTAAGCTAATAAATACTAATAAAGGAATATATATAACTAAGCTATTAAATATAAATAAGCTAATAAATACCAATAATAAAGCTATAAATGACTTTTTATTACTACGACGGTCGTGCTATCAAACCTTGTGTTCCGTGGATTGGTAGCTTGGAGCTCGTTTCTTCAACCTATCTCTGATTAATAAGAGATTCTTTTCCCTCGTATGAAAGTGAGGCAAGAAGAGAAAGATTTATGATTATAACATTTTAAGTTTCAATTATTTGGTGGCAATGAGACCACCTGGGAAGAATCTCTTTCAAATTAATGAATTATTTTTTAAATCAATTCCTAATGACGAATATGGAATCGAAGGACACTCATTGAATAAAATATAATTTTTAAACATTTTTAAAGTGTTATTCCACACTTAGGAAAGAAAAATACTTATTTAAAAAACGTATAAAAATTTGAACGCAGCGGGACTCGAACCCGCGCCTCCTGGAAACCGACCAGGCGCTCTGATCACTAAGCCATGCCTTCTCGCCAAGCTACGTCGAAACTTTTATACGCTTGTCTTCCTACAGAGATGCTCACAACATAAATAAGTTGTAATAAGCGTATAAAAGTTTCGACGTAGCTTGGCGAGAACGCATGGCTTACGCCCAATATTAACAACCTATCTCAAACGTCAATCTTCGATTGTTTCATATATCTATCCAATCTCTAGATTGGATAGATATATGAAACAATCTAAGATTGACGTTGGAGATAAGTTATTAATATTGGGCGTTAGTGGTCAGAGCGCCTGGTCGGTTTCCAGGAGGCGCGGGTTCGAGTCCCGCTGCGCAGGGTAGGCAACCTAGTGTTAAGACACTCCGTTCCCCACTTTCTTTCGAAAATCGAGAATCCGGTGATTCTGGGGGCATTGCGTGTTGAGTGGCAGAACTCAACGCCGCGCTTTGCCTCGACACCAGAGGGAAGAAATGGAAATATAAATTTAAGTAAATATTTCAACTCCTCGAGTGGAGATCGAACCCACAACTAGTCGGTTTTACAGTCACACTTCGTGCCCCTGCTCCACGACTGGCCTCGAATATATAGAAACTCCTCCTTTTTAGAAATCTGTTAACAAAACAAACATAACTTCCTATATTATCACAATAACCAATAGTGGAATGACATACATACCGTTATTAAAATGGCCGTTTATGTTATATTGTATAACATACACGGTGTCAAAGGAAATAGTATCACTAGTATATTCGTGTTTTAATAGAAAGCCCTTCGAAAGCACGTTTCAAAGCGAAATCAATCCTTGCATCGCAGACCAAAATATAATATGAAATAACAGACGTGAAAGGGTCTCATATAGGCCGATAGAGTTGTTTGTATGTGTACGGATGGACAAATATACTGAACTGATGTTTCCAAGGTAAACTTCAATTCAAATGTGGAGATTAGTTTACTATTCCTGTATACCAGTCATATAAATAATAACGGAGCTAGAATATGATGGTATAATTATTTAAATTATTTGAAATGTAGTGTAATATTATTATTTCAAAAAAATATATTAAAATTTGAAACTGGAATAAATAATTATCTATGAAAGCGTGCAATTTTATTGGAGTAGACAGTTTTTGTGTTTTTATAGTTGACGCAATTAAAAAATGTATTCGTTTGAACGTTCCCCATTTGGTACACTGAACCTTAACCTTTCTTCTATAAGCTTTTATTTGACTTGCGGTGTTACTGCGTGTGTTAGTATGTGTGAAATTATGACAAGCTCAAGTTAAGACACCTTCGTTCCCATCTTTCCATCAAAATCTGAAAGCATTGCGTGTTGAGTGGGAATCAAACCCACAACTTGTCGCGTTTATAATAGCAAGCTTGTGCTGTGAGCTGCGCCACAACTGGCCTAACTAGTTATAGCAAACTATATCACATTTTTTTTACCTGGACAAAAATGCTCTGCAGGATTAAAATGGCAGAAAATGTTATTAAACTTGACATTTCGATCACAATAAAACTTGGATTCGTCTTTCGGCGTACGTCGAGGCACTCTGATTGCTACACCGCCTACTCTAAAGTAGCTAAGTTGATATATTCCAATGTAGATTAAATTTAAAATCCCCTAGTATATTGAAAAATTATTTACAACGAACACATTATTATCATGTATTTTAATATTAACAAAATAGAAACATTAAATATTTCTAAATTGAGAAATTATTTAACAAATTATAGTAGAGATACCATAAAAAAAAAAATTGCTTCACGCTGTATCCCGCACACAGCAGGGTAGGCAGAGGGAACCTAGTGTTAAGACACTCCGTTCCCCATTTTCTGCCGAATTCTGGAGGCATTGCGTGTTGAGTGGCAGAACTCAACGCCGCGCTTAACCTCGACACCAGAGCGAAGAAATGGAAATATAAATTTAAGTAAATATTTCATCTCCTCGAGTGGGGATCGAACCCACAACCAGTCAGTTTTGCAGTCACACCTCGTGCCGCTGCGCCACGACCGGCCTCTGGAGATACCATAAAACTAATTATATTAAAATACACAACATAAGACAAGCTTTCGCGTTGAACTAACTATGGAAAACGTATATTTTATTAACAACTAGTGTATATGAGCCCGCCTGCTACGTATGCGTAGCACGACTTTTGAGTAAGGATTAAAATGTCAATATAGAATTTAGATTTTGTTGTTTCATTTGCACGGCTCTTTGAAGTTTCTCTATTATTATTAAAATTTTTGCATTAATATCAATGAAACGTTCTAAAAATTTAGAATATAGTAGCATGTACAAGTACAATATATAGTACGATAGTATGTGCAAATACCAAGATGTATTTGCACATACTATCATACACACATATGGATGATGATTTAAGAAATATGTAGTCCATCGTTTTGTTTTGGTGGCCATCTCAGATTTATTTTCATTTGATACCCATATCGAAGTTGATTTAAAAAATATGTAGTCTGCCATTTCCTTGTGGTGGCCATCTTGGATTTTTTTCAACAATAATAGAAGAGGAATAATAAAAGATAATTATAATAAAAGTGCAATTGTGAGTTCACTCGTCGCTGGTCATCGACAATTGGCCGCGATAAGACGAGTTAGCTTGTCAATAACGGCTGGACATGAAAAGACAGTACGCACAGTACGCCTTAAGCTGAAATATCATCCATACCACCTGGATACGTGGCAATCCACTACTGTGCTGTTGCGTAGGAACTTCTTTCCACGCACCACGGAATTGTGGAATGGCCTACCCGCAGAAGTGTTTCCAGGTCGATATGACATGGGTACCTTCAAAAAGCGCGTCTATCTCCACCCTAAAGGCCGCCAACGCACATGTAACTGCTCTGATGTTGCACGGGGTCGGCGGCGGTAATCACTAACGATCAGGTGTACCGAAAGCTCGTTTGCCTTGTCCTTTTCCATAAAAAAAAGACGAGTTAACTCGCCTCCGGTCAGCAAAGAGGTAAAACTCCTTTAACCATTATGAGATTATGCCCTGGATCTCTGACTCCGGCCATAAACACTGTTACAATTAAAAAACCGGACAAGCGCGAGTCGGGCTCGCTCACCAAGGGTACCATACAAAAAGTGAAGGTCTCGAGTTTTTTCTGATATTCAAACTTAGCTTAGCCAGAGCCCTTTCATCTGATACCTCACTTGAACTAGCGGCTTTAATACCAAATTTTGCTCCCCTTTTAATTATTATTTTAGGATTTATACGAATTTATACCAGTATATATAGATAGTATGTATCTACAATCTGTACCTATAAATATATTTGGCTATGTATCATAACCACATTAAAATTTTATATGAAAGTTAAATACTGGTATATAACATAATTAAAGAGCTTTATGATGTTAATGCATGTCGAGAGGGTACTTGTACAAAAAGTATCTGTTCATTAAGTACCTATCGAGCATTTTACAGACAATAAAAACATTCTTTGTAATATAAAAAACAGAACAGTTTTAATTTACGAGTATGATACAACAACAAAGGATTTTTTTATCATGGACAAAATCACATTTATAAGAATTTTATTCAATCAGCAATACCTCCTAATTCCCTTAATTTAAAAAATAGTTTCCACATTCTGTATAAAATCCTGACAATCAAATTTTAGAATAAACTTTGTCAGAGAATAGTTCTTCTTGTCCTCTTCCTTGTGGGCCACTATCTTCGAAAATCTTAGTCAATGTAAATATGTATGTTTGTTTCTATAAAAAAAATAACAAGTTATACATCAATCAATTCATTTTAACCTTGCGAATGTCAGTAAAGACATGACAATAATCAAAACAAAAAATAAATCAACGAAATATGTCGAGTGGGGTATAGTTGAATAATACAGTGCGTTTTTGGTTCCAACGTTTTCCAAAAAGAAAACGGTAGAACCAAAAACGCATTGTATTTTCTTTTGCAGCACTACCACCATACACATCATCTAACCGTTTCCGCGGCACTGGTGCCACGGTGGAACTCGATATTTCATATTACAATATTAAATATCGCGTTACTAATGAGCTGAGTGCCGCAAACAGAAAAAAAAACAGAAGAAAAAACGGTTAATGAAACACAACTACATTTGTAAATAGCTATATAATTTTTTAATTGGAATAGGTACGACAAAAGTGGCCAAAAGTGCCCAGTACGACAAAATGCATATGGCTACAAAATTTCATATGAAAGGACCTAATATAATAGTAAAAACTCTATTTAAATCGACTAACCTAAAAAACTGACAAACAAAAATATTAAAAAATATTGTTTTGGGATTTATCACATTGATAATAAATGTCACCAATAACAGATTTTCTTATATATCTTCCATGTACAGACAGTGATCAGTTACAATTTTATTTATTGATGACAAAACTACTATAACTATGTGAAAAATAAGGAATTATATTTATGTGAAGATTAGCTTCACGCCGTTCCCCGCCTTTTTTAAGAAATCATGGGGCCGTAGATCTAGGTACTCGATATCTCCAAGCGTTCCTGATATAAAGGCTCTTATCAGATAGACGGCCGGACGGACATCAAAGTGATCTTGTAAGGGTTCCTTTTTTCCTTAAAAGGTACGGAATCCTAATGATCTTAAAATAATAGGCCTTTATGAACATTCCGCCCAATGATAATCATTGAAGAGCCCACAAACCTGGCGTATTCAGAAAATTAGCTGGTATAATTTTAATCAGGCCACCATTGATTTAATGTACAATATACATGTCCATTAAATAGAGAAGTGGCAATGTTCAAAATGAATAAATATATATATAATACCACTCGTATTCCACGCGACAGATTGTGGGTTCGATTCCTACTCGATGAAAAGAAATAATTAATATTTTCATTTCAAAAGTTTCTTGATGGGAATGGAGTGTCTTAACACTGTTTCCACTTTCCCTTTGCCTACCCTGCTATGTGCGGTAAGTAAGGGAGCGTGAAGATAAAAAAGTTATCTCAAACTATAATTAATATATATTTTAAGTTATTAATTATAGGAATAGACATTTATAGGAAGTAATAACTTTTTTATAATCAATCAAAAAATTGTAGTTTTATTTTAAATATACACAGTGGTTGGTAGAAAGATAAACTAACCGATACAGGTGGTAGAGGAGGAGATCTCTAACTATTTTTATCTCATATAGCATGCCCCAAAATTTTATAATTTTAGAGAATGGCCAATGCCATTTAAAAAAATCATCATCATCATGTCAGCATTAAGTAGCTCAAAAATATATATATTTTGCGTGTTTTCTACCGACTTTTGATATTATAATAATTCTCTATATTATTTTTTTCATTTAGGTACTTAATCTAGATTTATATTTTCACTACTCTATATTTATGTTTTCACTTAATCGTAACCCCTATTTTAATTCCCTATATTTCTCTTCTCCTTTGGACTAAAATGTATGTAAATACGGCTATTGCATCGATTTACAATTGCATCAATTCTAATTATTTTCATAAAATCAGCTTCACGTTGTATCCCGCACGCAGCAGGGTAGGCAGAGGGAACCTAGTGTTAAGACACTCCGTTCCCCACTTTCTGCCGAATTCTGGAGGCATTGCGTGTTGAGTTGAGTATCCCGCACGCAGCAGGGTAGGCAGAGGGAACCTAGTGTTAAGACACTCCGTTACCCACTTTCTGCCGAATTCTGGAGGCATTGCGTGTTGAGTGGCAGAACTCAACGCTGCGCTTAACCTCGACACCAGAGCGAAGATATGGAAATATAAATTTAAGTAAATATTTTATCTATTTGAGTGGGGATCGAACCCACAACCAGTCGGTTTAACAGTCACACTTCGTGCCGCTGCGCCATGACTCGCCTCTATTAATTGACTTATTTTAATAGAAACAGAATATTTATATGAAGGGAATATGCTACCCACCACTAACAGCTACGGCCGAGATCAGCATGCTCCATTACGCACGAGCAACGCACGTGCAAACCACTCTGATAGTGCACTTACGCCCAATATTAATAACCTATCTCCAACGTCAATCTTAGATTGTTTCATATATTTATCCAATCTAGATGTATGGAACAATCGAAGATTGACGTTGGAGATAGGTTATTAATATTGGGCGTTAGTTAGCTCTTAGCTCAGTCCAAACCGACAAAAAATAATCTTTAATAAATACCTAAACCTTCTCCTTAGGTATTATACTAGATGCAAACCAAATAGCTACCCCTTCTCTCTGACTACCCCGCTAGGGATAAAGCGTGAAGCAAGCCAAATGCAATTTATACCCGCAGGTAATGTGAACCAAAGATTAAATACACTATGCGATACAACTTACATACAGACATCTAACTCGTGTACTTTTTTTGTTCAGTTGCTTTTATTGTGTATATTTCATTGGTTTTTTCCCCTGTGTTGTTGTATGTATCACTTCATCGATTCATTGAATATTTACTTGTTTACACGCTTGTATCATTAAGAAAATATTTATTTTTAATTGTTTTGAATATTTTTTTTTGATTTAAATAAAAACTTTAACGTAGGGTAGCATTTACAAATATTCACATTATTGATTGTATTTGACCTTGTCACAACGCATTAAATGAGGATGGCTACATCCAGCTTAATAGGCTGAGGTCTCTCTCTCTTTTACTAGTAAACTTAGTATTGTTAAAGCTAGAAAGATGCGCTCATCCTGCTCACTCATAGTCCAAGATCCCAGGCGCGTCAGACTTGCTTATTTTCTTATACCCGATAACTTGGCCAAAATTTGATGAAAATACGGACCCGCGTGGCTTTGCCCACTTGACCTATATATGAATAAATATTTAACATATTTATGACTTTTTTTATTTTCAATAGCCACAAATACCGCAAAATAATAAAAAGTAGACATAAGTAAGCGAAATAAAGTTCTTAATATTAGAAAATTATTTATTGGTTTTTTAAAGGTAAATTTTTATGTAGAACATTGTTTTATGTGTAGCGTAAGGTTAGGCTAGCGCACGCTATGTAAACGTCCAAGGAGCCCATTTTCGGCGACCTTTTCTTAAAACAATGACATTCCGGGAAAAACTAAAAAAAAGAAAGGTAGACAGACAGACAGACAGACAGACAGACATGGTTACTTACAATTTACAATATTAATATTTACAATATTGTTATTTTTTACAGATTATTTTAATAAAAACAATATTTACAATTTTCTTCATTTTTTACCGAGCAATCCTCCGCTTTTCTATATTACATATAAATTAATATTATGTATAGAGTCGGTCCTGGTTTATTACCTACCTATCTCACATCTTACTGCTTAATTACTAATAATGGCATCTGTTTTCTTTTTCTACCAATTAGATATCAGTTTATTCAAAAGAAGTCCCAAAAGCTTATCAAATGTAATCTTGACAGATTAATAATACATCAGCATCATTTTGCATAATCCCTAAATGACCTTTGAAGGAATTGTATGATATAAATGTTTTTTCAGCTTCACCCGGAATAAAGTGCTTACAAATGCACCACCTATAATTTTCCTTAACCAATAAAAATTTTCTTTAATTATTAACATTTACAAAATATATACAGACTAGCCCCATCTATATATGAACGAAGCTTTATTAGGCTTTGACATTATGCCATTTGGCATGATATAATAGATACTACATATTTTAGGTTATATGCTAAAGATGGCGCCACATTAAATATTTTTTTCGATTCAAAAAATCTTTGTCAATGAATAATTGTATTGTGTGCATCAAAATCTTGATTATCATAGATTGCCCAGCTATCAAGGAAAATCCTTAAGATCTTATAATTTCACGTTAACAGTTTTGTTGTAACCCGATATACTTGTGGTAAGAGCTGCCGGGCACTTAGAAAGTGACGTATCTGATATTATTATTGTTATTTTCATTTAATTATAAAAGCGGAGCCATAGATAGAAGCTATAATATAGTTAGTTAACAATATATTTAAAAAAAAAACGATTCAGCTTCACACTGTATGTAAGGCAGAGGGAACCTAATGTTAAGACACTCGGTTCCCACCTACACAAATTACAAAAACAAATTTAATATAATATAATTGTTAAATATAATATAATACAGTTAGTATAATTAATTTCTATATAAATTACTCTGAAAATATTTTTCATTAAAAAAACTATCAGTATAAATAATCAAATATGTCACATTAATGACTTCCTACTTGATCGGTAGCTCCTGTCACAGTTATTTTTATTTAGAAATCCTGCTTCCACTGTAGCCAAAATTAGTTGCCGATATTATAGAAATATTGACACAAATGAATTTTTTTGCAAACTGACGTCACGCGCTCTGATAGGCTTTCAATATCTAGCAAGCGAGCGGAGCTGTCAAGGTGGAGGTGTGTTATTGTCCTCTCGATTGGTTAATGCAGCAGTTGAATACAAAGCGATCAGCCCGAGACTACTTTGAGTTTGCTTGAAGCTGAGTATAACAAGAGTATTCTTGTCAGCGACGTATGCGCCAGTATGTTCAGCGTATTCGAAGCCAAATTATGGACACGAGAGTATTTAGAGCGCATTATGGCATAAAACAGACAGCAGTGAATCTGGAAATGGTAATACTGGCAGAACTTTAGGAATTGTATGAAGGAAGCAGTGACAGGGGTATGGGATCTTTATCCCATACCCCTGTCACTCCTTCCTCCCACCCTCCCTTTGGATAACAGGCTTTAGCAAAAAGCGTGTCAAATGGTGGGCTAAGAAAATGCTTACTGTATTTTTTCTGTTTCGATATCGCATTTACGAGGTACATTAACATGAATAAAAAAATGAAAATACATAAAAAAATACTGCCGAATAAGTGAAAAAACAACAACTTGTTTTGTATAATATGTCCAAAGTAATATAATTTTTGCTAAGTGCGCAAGAGTAACAACTACATTGCAGCCGGCCCAGACAAGATTAGCAATATCTTATGAAAGGAAATACTATATTTACGACTAATAAAAAAGTAAGCCAATTCTTGCGACAACCTTTAAGAACAACAACCTTTAAGCACAAACTTATATCAAATTGGAATAGTTGAACAAAGAATTAAATAAAGTTTTAATTTTAAAGACATTAAAATAAATTCCACGTTGTGTTGAAATCAAAAGGTTTATTATCTCTGACTTATGTAAAATGTATTAAAAACAAGTTATCACGTTTATCCACCATTTTAATATTTCATTTATATTTTAAAATGTTCGATTTTTAATCTTACTTCAAATAAACAACTGATTAAGAAACTTTGCGTACAACAATATGAGTTAAAGATGATCTGAACATGTTTCCACGTGACATGTATATCACGTCATTTTCATTCTGCGACGAATCGGTTGATAATATTTTTATTGTTCTAGTTTTATATATTATTATAAAACATAAGTAAAATTTAAATTCATTTAGTCTATTTGATTACATAATATTATGATATATTTAAATTACACATTTTTATTCGGTTTCAAAATTAAAATATGCCAATAAATATATATTGTACAAGGTTGTTGAGTAAATAAAATTTACCGATATTAGTATTGCATACTATTAATTAATATAGTATAACAGACTATCAATTAGTCTTTCAAATGTCTTTTAAGCCTCTTACAATTAATAGTACTGGCAACAGTGTTAGGAACCAGGAAGCAGCCACTTTAATTTATTGATTTTCCTTTCATTTAGTTCACAGTTGGGTTGATGTAAACGAATTTCATTTCTTAAATATATTCATATATTGTCTCTTATTTTACTTTATTTCTTGTAACTTGTAAGAGATAGAAAAGTAACAAAATGCCACTGCAATCTATACTGAACAACCCCGCTACTGTGGTAAGTAAAGTACTGTAATAAGTATATACGTAAATAGTTTTTAATCATTGTATTATTTTAAAATTCTGTGTAATTTTAATTACTATATAAATAATAGATATTTTTATTAATAAATAAATATAATTTAAGATATAATCTGTATATGATATATCTATTTACATTCTTTATTTTATCTATAGCTGGCAGCACTAAATTCGACCCTCGAGGTTTGCGCAGCGCGCTGCTTTATTGATTTCAGTTTTCGCTCGTGGGCTGTGCCCGCTTTGTTTTAGCATTTTAATTTTTATTTATTATTTGTTAGTTTATTTCCAATATTTGAAAAATATTCTTAATATTACTTGCTTCGTGTGTAATTTATATCCTTAATTGTTACTATTTTTGTGAAATTGTGAGGCTAATATCATTGATTGCTACGGCTATGAACAACTCTGCGGCTAAAGTAAGTATAATAAATGCAATGTAAATATCCTAAAAATTTACAGAACTTTCTTTGGTTGTAATAAATAATTGAATACTAAATAATTTTTTACTGTTATGTATTTTATTTTATATACTAATCATAACTTAGGTTCTAAATATTACATCAGATTATAAAATATCCGGTTTAGTTGTTTTATTATGGCGTTCTGAGTTACTAAATGTTATTAGATTACATTTATTTATGTTCATGACCTACTATGAAGGTAATGGCTTTGTTTGGCGTATTGATTGATCTTCGCGGTACGGCGATGCAGAAGAAGTTGCTTCGTTAATCTTTGTTCAGATATACTTATGTTGTTTCTTTTGAAAATGTTATCTTTTAAACTTCAATTTATTTATATTAATTATAATAATAGTAACAATAAAAAGGCTGGCTACTCACCTGGTGTTACGTGGGTTTTGGGCAGCAGAGTTCACTTAGCACCAGGTGACCCATATTATAAAGCTAAGAATTAATAGCTGGGAATTATAAATAAATAAATCAGCTTCACGCTGTATCCCGCACACAGCAGGGTAGGCAGAGGGAACCTTGTGTTAAGACACTCCGTTCCCCACTTTCTGCCGAATTCTAGAGGCATTGTGTGTTGAGTGGCAGAACTAAGTGCCACGCCTTAACACAACACCAGAGCGAATAAATGGAAATATAAATTTAAGTAAATATTTCATCTCCTCGAGTGGGGATTGAACCCACAACCAGTCGGTTTTACAGTCACACCTCATGCCGCTGCGCCACGACTGGCCTCAATATTATTCTGCACCCAATTAAATATTCCCAAAAGAGACCTGTTAAATTTCCCCTCTACTTACCTTGCTACAAGCTATATATATGAAGTGTGAATCTGAAAAAAATTGAATGAATTGTCTTCAACGGTTCTAATATTTTAATTTTAGCAATGGTAGATGTAACAGGATTTGTTCTAGTTTTCTTGGGGCCAAGTCAATTAACACAAGAAGACATTTTTAAGTTTAACTGTATTTTACATTAGAGTTCTTATATGTAAATTTTTAAATTCATCTACAATCCTGAAGTTTTTTGGGACAGATTTATTAAAAAAATTCTTTAAATAAAAAATAAATTAAATTTGCTTAATTGGTTTAATATAATAAAAATATTTTCTCTTTTCCCTCAAAATGATAGTAATGGTATTTTATAAATTTAATAGTACAGTTGTCTGGATAGTTAAGATTAAATATGGTTTAATTTTTTTAGGTTGGTGAAATATTCAAGGAGGCTAGTAATGCTTTCAACTTATTATCGGAAATGACAATGTCCTTACATCCTATGGGGGATACGCAGCCTGGGTATGTTAATAATAAATTTAAATAAAACTTTCTTAATTTCAACAGAATTTCAGAGGATTTTTTTAATAATTTCATTAATTGTTTGATTTTATTTATTCACATACAATATTCTTGTTCTTTTAAATTTGTTTTTACTACTTTAGGGGAAAATGGACTGAAGAAGAAATGGAGATGCTGCGTGGTTGTGTCCATCGATTTGCCATAGATTTAAACAAGTTAAGCCAGCATATTAAAAGCCGGACAGTGTTAGTATTTATTTATTTGTTTATGTAAATTATATTTTAGTATTTTAACTTCATAAATTCAATATGATTTGTACTAATCTCTTAAACACACAGCAGGATAGGCAGAAGGAACTTAGTGTTAAGACACTCCATTCCCCACTTTCTGCCATATTCTAGAGGCATTGTGTGTTGAGTGGCAGAACTAAATGCCGCGCTTTACCACAACACCAGAGCGAATAAATGGAAATATAAATTTAAGTAAATATTTCATCTCCTCGAGTAGGGATCGAACCCACAACCAGTCGGTTTTACAGTCACACTTTGTGCCCCTGCGCCATGACTAGTCTCAGTCTTTTATTAAACATTTTTTTATTTGAAGCATTTTTCATATAGCAGGCTGAAATAACCTAGTGCCTAAAAACTGTTGTGGAACTCAATGCCAATCCTTTTGCTATCAGACCATGGATATAAAAGTAAAGCAATGAGTGGGAATAAAACCTATAACCTTTGCATTTAAAGTCACTCACTGTCCCGCTGCACTATGACGGTGTAACAACAATCATAATTATAATAAAGCAGATTTATTTTATTCATTGGACTCTTGAAAAAAAATCTAAATATGTATCAAATTACTGTATTAACTATTAAATAACATAGTTAACATATATTACAGTTCCCAAATTCGTACAACATTGAGGAAGAAAGCTTTTGAAGATGCAGGTATACCAGTCAGGCAGGTAAGCAGCACCGTCACCAGCCACACTCCACCACAGGTATCCTCGATGACCCAAAACACGGGGTTAGGAAAAAACGCAGAGGTTCAAATCTTCACTAACTAATGCAAAAATCACATTTTAAGTATATATTTATATAGTTGTTGTGCTGTCTCTTTTTTTATTTTATTTCAGTTAGTGAAGTTTGAATTTTTTTTTAACTTTGCCTCACCTTCTTATTCTGTATGTAATTTATAACACAAATGTTTGATGTCTAATATATTAATTAAACTTATTCTATTTAACAATGTTATTATATACTTTACCAATTCTTTGGATTACGAAATATACAAATATAATAAATATAGTTTAAAATTAAATTTTTAATTAACTTCTAACATCTATATATAAATAAAAAATAACAGTTGTCTCTGCCATTGAATATTTTTCGAATTATAAATTTTAGTTTTTAGTAAGTGGGGCAAAGTACTATATTACACCCTTATGCTTATTTCACCCCAAGCACAATGCCTTTAGCCTGAGCATTTTGTTAGCATAGACAATATTTGCCATCTTATTGTTATTCTAATCATTTAAATTTTAAAATATATTACAATGTGATATTTGAATTTCCTTTCTACAAATATATTAATTACATATAGTAGTTATAATTTCAATGTTATAATAACAATATGGTAAATTTTTTATTTTATATTATAGTGCATGTCTTCAAAATGAATGTTTGTAAATAAAAGGTTTTTTTTTTTTTGTTTTTAAAATTGGTACTATATAATATTCTAGTTTGAAGCTGTATTATTAATAAACAGTGTAATTATTGAGGATATTATTTTAGTAACAAACAAAAATTTAACTATTCCTTAATAATAACAATTGCCTTTATATCTAGAATATTGCAAAAGTCATATTCATAATTTTGCATAAAAAAATGAAGAGCAATATCATCAATTTTTATAAGTTGGTTTTAAAAATTATTGAAAACTATAGAGCTGGTTCTAGCTGATCACATTGGTCAGACCTCCACTACTTCATTATTTGAAATTTTATACGTAAAAATGATTAAATTATAACAAAACTTCTTAAGTTATGTAAAAGTATTTAGAGCATCTTAATGGAAACGGAATGTCTTAACACTAGGTTCCCAGGTTTTCTCTGCCTGCCCTGCTATTTGCTGGTTACATCTTGAAGCTAATAAATCCGAAATGATGTGTGTGTATATTATATTTCGAAATGTCATGAAATTTAGTACTTCTCCCAATCCCTTTTGACACAATGTCACACTTATTTGACCTCCCTTCACTCCTCCTAGTGTATGACTTATGTAGTGTCCGTATATTGAATATTGTATATGGCTTTACAATATTTAAAATATTTATTTTTATATTATTAAAATATTTATTTTTAGAATGCTAACTACTAAACTAAAATTAAATTAAGTACTTGTCTATGGAATATAAAGTTTTGCTATTAAAATTATAAGTAAATGGACTTTACAGTAATATATAAAAATATACACAATATTTTTTTGTATATAAATGTTTATAAATTGACTAAAAATATAAACTCTATTTTCTTATACTTCTTCACATCTAGTATTAATATATGTATTGCAAGTGCGAGTGCATTGTAAATATTTTCAGAAATATCATAAAAAGAAAGAAGAATGTGTAAACTTGTATCCAACAAGTGATTATAATTTTTTAGCTTCTCACTGTACCTTACAAATAGTAGGGTAGACAGAGGGAATCTAATGTTAAGACAGTCCATTCCCTTTGCCCAATTTTCGAGACATTGCGGGACTGGACGACGCGAATTGTCCTGCTACTAGTGCGAGAAAATGAAAATAAGTTATTCCTCCCAGTGGGAATTAAACCAACAATCGTCGCGCTTATAGGCAGATGCTGTGCCACAACGGTCTCAGTTCATTATTATTTATGTTGTTTTTTGCCACACTCTTCTTGCCTTCCTTTTTTATATGCTGTGTGTTTTATATACAAAAAATAAGTAACATATTATATAGTGGAATGTACACAATTTGAGCATGTGAAATTGGTTAAATAATAAACGATATTTTATTTTTTATTGTCTTAAATTATTAAATGCTCTTTTTTGTATTAAAGTGTAAAAAAAATAACTTGACCCATCCATAATATTTTAATACCCGAAATATATTCCACAGGTGACACTGAATATGTTAAACGCATCAGAAAACGAAGTAGACGTAGAGGGATTAAGCGGGGACGTCAAGTTGGAGTTCGAAGCCAGCAACGACGAGGTGGCCACCTGAAACATGTTCAGCTTCTCGTACTTCTAAACGGGTCAATTTCTTAATATTGAACACTGAAGCGTAAATATATAAATATATGAGTATAAGACAGCTTGTGATCCTCCTCGTAGAACATAAACAATATTATTATCTTCTCAAATTTATTCCTTATTCTTTTATTATTTAATTAAATGTATACTAAATAAATTGTGATTATATTTATTGTTCTACGAAAGGGCTGTTTAGTAATAATATATAATTGGTGACCGTAATAAGTCTCAAAAGCTGTGTAAAATGTCAAACTTACATTCGGATCGATTTCATGTGTAATAGAGAAAATTTGAATTTACTTTTTTACTTTCACATGATAAAAAGTCTATAAGAATAACGCAGGTTCAAAGGTTCTGTAGCATTGGTGTGGAACATAATTTTACGCATCAGTGATCCACAAGGCTTTTATGGCTTGAGATTATTGTGATTTTCGGTTAAGTATTTTTTTTATTCGTCTAAATAATAATAATTAAATAATTAAAATATTGCCATTCACTTATAATTATATATTTTTTTATCAAGAGTTTATTTCACTTTTTTTTATTATTCTGAATATGTTGCATATCACAAGCCAAATAAACCTTTAATCGAAAGCCCGTACTAGATGTGAGAAGTACAGAAAAGTGAACATAAAATAGAAAATAGTTATCTATTTGTTATTTAATTTAGTTTGCAACTTTACCTCGTGTACAATAATGTAAAATAGCTCCTTCAGTTGTTTTGAATGCATATTTAATGCTGTAAACAAAATCAATCATATTTTTTAAGTTATTTTTCTCAACATTTTTTAGTTAGTATTACTTATACTTTTATTCTATGAAACGACTTATTTTTTTCTCTGGTATTTTACTGTTTTTATAAATTTGGTGATTCTAATCTTTTTTTTCTACCTGTGGCGAGAATATCAGGTCCTCCGGACAAAGCCTTCCCTTGGTCGCCCTGTCGCTCGAGGAGGGTATGGAGGGTAAAATGAGCGCTACAGGAAAGCCATTGGAGCTTGTAATGAGGATCTGAATATCTTGACATTTGTGTAGCATTTGGCATTACCATCCGGCCGACATTATCGCATGTTCGCTTATGTTGTGTCGTCATCTAAATACACCTTTAATGGTTTTGATTTTAGACACAAAATACACTAGGAATGTTATCATTTTATTTTTATAATTTTTAAACTGATCTAATGACTGACAAACAGGACTGGCCTTCTAATGTTTTGTTCCATATTTAAAATAGCTTAAAAGTTTTTCTGTTGGACTACATTTAGATGACGACTACAGTATCAGAGGAGGAAAGGTAAAAATCAATGACAGTTATTTTTTTGTTTTCAGTTTCGACTCGAAAAACATCCAAAATTATTCTATAATAACAGCACAAACATGATGGGAATACATATTCATAATATAACTGTACCTTATTGATTTTTACCTTTACTATCATCATGTGACAAGCCTGCGTCATAATCTTTATAATATTTGAACGAAGCGGAAGCGGGCCGTTATAGTGATTATATTATAATTATTATGTTCTGTAGTGATTTTTTTGTTAACGTCATGGCTCACTAACATCGTTTAGACTGTGCTTCGTGCTGGCCCGCTAATGTCGCTGGTGGTCCAGCAGGAACGCTTACGCTGTAAGAGTCACTAGTGCTTGGATTGTGCAACATCGTTGCAGACCTTTAACGCCCAATATTAATAACCTATCTCCAACGTCAATCTTCGATTGTTCCATATATCTATCCAATCTCTAGATTGGTAGATATAAGGAACAATCGAAAATTGACGTAGGAGATAGATTATTAATATTGGGCGTAAGTGGATTAAAATACACATCTATATAGAATATCCACAGTGACTTTTTAAAGCTAAAGCTAGTACAGGAGCCACAAGTCTTAAGTCATGACGTTTTACTAGTATTAAGAAACCCATCAAAGGATATGACGGAAATTATGATTGTTGTGGTCGAGACATCTGTTGTTCGAACGTAGATCAAGAAGGGTCACATTCTTACCTCAGACAGCACCAATGGATGAATTTCTAAGTGCAAACCGTCTCCGACCTGCTCGGGGCTTAACCTCGGGTTAGAAGGACCGATGCTGGATATGCATTTTTTTGGAAGAAATTCTAGAAAGTGCAAGGATGCCCACCAGCCCGCTCTGGTGGGTCGCTTCAGTTGGTTATATTTATATGTTTTCTTAAATTTTTTGGGTTGGTATTGTTATATATTTTCTTTTATATTATTATTTTGTTGTATATTTTCCTTTTTTTTTCTCTTTTGTGACACGACTTATTTTTGGATTTAATTAATTGGTGTTGATTTAATTAAATTGATTTTCTGTAATACAAATTAATTGCCAGTAACGCTCTCCATATGTATAAATTAGACCTTGTCGTGTTCCTGATTTATCCGTTCTTTTTTTTTTGGATTTTGCTCAAATCGCTTCAAATGCATTTCTAGGAATCCGTTTTCTAGATATGCATTTTAAGAATGAAATTCAAAAAGTAAATGAGAAACAATATTTAATATTTTGACTTGCACTTGAATAATGAATATTATTTGATTTTTTTTAAGAAACTCTTGATTTTCTATACACAATTAGATCTTTTTCATTTTAACCAAATTGTTGTCAATATCATAATGGTAATATGAATATAACCATGTGAATATCCTAAATATTTTTTAACTTATAAGTTTAATCAATTAATTAGCAACACAAAAAGTTGATTATTCAAATTACCTAATTGTATCTTGTTTACGAAACTCAACAACTTTTATAAATCAGCTATTTTTTGTTTGATTTTTACTAAATTTGTGAAAATGAAGTACGTTAGCCACTAATCTGTTAAATATCGTTCTGACTCAAAAAAAATTGTAGTCTTCACAAATCATTCAAAATATCCCTGATATGGTTATACATCCATTTTTTTTACAAGACTTATCCTTACATTGGTACCTTTCGTTAATATTGTTGAAAACTGTCTTGCATAAACATAAGAAACGTTTTTATTTTACTTTTAAGTTAATTTGAAAATTGATTATTAAATTTTATTTTATGCTCAAATGTGTTTCATTTAATTTTCATTGTGTTTTGAAAGCATAAAATTATATAATATAATAAATATGTATTGTGAAACTCCCGAGTCACCTGCTGCTGCTGCTGCAAATATAAAAAGAAATATGTATGTAAAAGAAATAATAAATTCATTATTAATTACATTCATTACATATTAATTTGAATGTAGTAAATAAAATCGTAAACTATTTAAATCTTGTCGTTTTAAATCTTGTATTGATTATATACTCAACAGTTGCCGAATGAAACGAGGCGCAAAATGCTAACTAACATCGAAAAAAAAAATTAGATACAACAATAGAACGACAAATCTTACGCTATTTACTTCGGCATAGGTAGTTTACTTAGTTTCTGTCTACCTTAAATATTAAAGAGGTATCATCTGCGAACAGTACATAAATTCAGACATGTAATCACATATCCTCACATATGAGTTAACAGTTTTGTCTAATTATATTTTTTTAAATTAGGAAATAAGACATATTTTTCTATTATTGGATACTTCCTTTTATATTCAAATTTGTGATCTTCGTCTTTACGCGCAAAACGAGATAACAACCGAACTATATACCCCGCGATAAACAATGCACTTGGATAAAATTCTTATAAATTACGGTGGTGAAGACTTGAGTATGACCTTAATCAAACTGAACAATTGATAGAATGCTGTTTTTAGGCGAAGTGTACGTTCAGCAAACTCTACTTTCACAGAAACGACGACAGACTGTTTTCTGATATAGAATCTGGTTCTATCAAAATTTATGGTTAAAAATTAACAGGTATTGAATGCATTATTGAAATAAATCAGACTGTAATTTATTAGACTACCGAATACCCTAATTCATTAGAATATCTAAGTATTACTTGCCTAATATTCTAAAAAAGGGACTTACTTAGAGTAGGTACCTAATAGTCTAATTGATTTTATTTAAAATAATCAGCTTCCCGGTAAAAATATTGCGTTCTGGTTCTCATGTTTGCTATGTACAGAAAAAGGCTTTTGCCGACCAATTTGGCTGCCGATTTGGTTTAATGAAGGAGGACAGATGAACTGGAGGACGTGTACGTGGAATCGCTCGAGATTCGTTTACCGAAATCCAGTTTATTGTTGAATATTAATAAAAAGAAAACAAGATTAAATAAAATAAATATGTCTTACTTTATACCTACACCACACATGAACACTCAGGCAAATAAAAAGCTCGATTTAGACGTTGCGAACGTGCTTATTTAACAAAATCCGAAATGATTACATCAATAGTTCCGTATATATAATTTTAGATATTAAATAAATAATATATATCTATATTTATGATTTTTAATTAAAATGATAAAAAAAACATCTTTAGCGTTAAAAATATACTTCCAAGCCGTAGGGTGTATTATATAAATTGTTTTCTTTTTATTATTATGCCATCTGTCGTCTTTTTATATGAACTATCTCCAATAGACACATAGCTGTCGTGTTACGAAAACCATTCTGGAATATTTTTATGTTGCTGCCGCTAGATGTCGCCAGTCTTAGATTTCTTCGTTTTAAAAGTATTTCTTACATTTGTTGAGTATAAAAAGGAAAAATGAAACGCATAATTTTGTCCCACGGTCCCACTTATATTGTACCTAGTAGGTTTGTTTCAGACCTACAGTACGGTCAACGAGTCGTGGCCACTCTGAAGTTAGGTTTTCTCTTATGCGCTTAGTTATATTTTTCAGTTTTACGCTACCTTCCCGTACCCATCAGGGTAATCAGAGGGACCATAGTGTTAAGTTTTTATTAAATAATGGATGTAACTGATATAATAAAACAATCATTTCGCAGTGTTGTCTTAATAAGTACAAAAAATGAAGAATCAGTCTAGACCAGGGGTTCCCATCCTTTTCTTGATCAAGGACCATTTTCACATCATTGTTGGTAGCAGGGGCCACTATGCATGTAGGTATAATAAAAATTAACTGTGATAATCAAACAAAAACTACACCTCAGTCTCATCATCCCCAGTCATAAAATTAAAATCGTTTGCGGACCATATTTAGGCTTCTCCGGACCACTGATCGGGAACCAGTGGTCTAGACCGTTTGGAACAAAAAAAATTAAAAAAAGAATTGTTAGAATTTGAGCATTTATTGCCTACCCCCTTTGATGAAAAGCATACACAATTTTTGTTGTCATATACTTTTTATAAAAAATAATATAAAATAAGAATATAATAACTTTTATGTATTTTTTTTTCAGTGAAATAACTAAAAAATTTTGTGTCAAACCAATGCCAATTGCCAATTTGGCAAATCTGATAATTTTCTACGACTCAGCACGTTAGTCTTTTACAAAATGTATGCTAGCTGCCATGCCGCAAAATGACTGTTCCATAATGATATTTGTCTAAATTCCACGTAGAAAAATTTAAACTACTTTAAAAACATTTTGTTCTCTTTCACTCGATACCAAATAAGTGATATTTCAACTATTCATTTTAAGACATTACATAGAGTATAATTAAAGTTTGAATGTTGTAGGATTAGAAATTTTGATAAGAACTTATTGGTGTAATCGATTAGACGGTTTGCAATTGAAGCGGATACGGCTCTAGCTATGTTGAATTTCAAAGAATTTTTCGACGTAGATCCTCAACTATGAGAACCTTTCCACGCATGATTTCCGTGCATTTGTAATAAATATATATATTTTATCATTTGAAATTAATATACTGACTGCAGAGTAACGCCTAACAAATACTTAGTTTCGATTTAACCGAAGATTCGGCCGTATTTTGGCCGAAACCGAAACTTTAGTTGAACCTACGATTTTTTGGCCGAAGCCGAAACCTAAACCGAATATTCGGTCGGTCACTACAAACTACTTACTATACCAGACAACCAGACAAAGCGCGGCGATTCGTTTCACCACCCAACATATCTCTATTATCTATACTAGATTTCCTTTCGAAAGTCTTCTTCCCGTGAATATATAAAAATATGGGGCTTGAAATAAAACTTACTATATCTTCATCATCAATAGCGTCAGTCTTGTATCTCCTTATTAGTTACGATTTAAACGTTTAATGTTATATTCTAGAGGGCAATCAAACACATTCATCTAAATCACCTTTTATTTTACATCGATTTATAAAATAACGGCGTGTTTCGAGTAAATTAGTTAACACGAAATTTGGCAATTATGTACTTAAGTCTATATTGGCACGCCGTTTGACTAGAAACGCTTAGGTATTCATAGTAAATTAAAAATTAAAATAAATCTAAACACTTTTTATAGGAACAGAGTGTCTCAACACTAGGTTCTGCAGTAAATTATTATATAACAAAAACTTTTAAGCATATATACTCTTTTTGCTAACTTTTATATATACATTACAAAACATTTCTTGAAGGTAACTACTGTAACTTCGTTTTACAAGTACTACTAAGAGGTATCTCTTAGCAGTATATTACTAAAATATCAAATGTCTATTTAACAGATGTAGACATGTTCATTGAACCTAAAACCACATTTACTATTCAGATTCATCCAAAAAGAAAATGGAAAATTATGAAAAAGATAAGTTATCAAAGAAAGGTACGAGATAAAAACGAATTCAAACCGGTGTTAGGACCTATTAAACAGAACTAAGGTCATCAAATTTTAAAGTCATTTAGTATAAACAATTAAAGTACCTAGTGGGTACAAGTACTATTAAGTTTTTATAATTTTCGTTTCAGTTTCAGCGTTTTAGGGATGTAATTTGACATCATAATATGCAATATAAAATACCTATATACAAATAAGTTATAATAACATTTAACAATAATTACACTTTTCTTAGAAATTTACTATACAAATATTATTAATAGTGATAACGAAACGGGTGTCGTCTACTAAAAAACCCCGCATATTATGACGTTTAGGTAACTCTCACATTCTAGCGAATTTAAATAAATATTATCTACCTCTAGATACATACATATATATATATATATATATATATATATATATATATATATATAGTTGAAATAAATATTTCATCTCCTCGAGTGGGGATCGAACCCACAACCAGTCGATTTTACAGTCACACTTTGCCTTGACTGGCCTCAATAAAGTTTCTATATAACATTTATAAAACAAATA